>WNWK01010194.1:0-71680 GCA_009830355.1 Cherax destructor | reverse complement strand
AGCTACAGTTGGAGAAAAGGTGATGGGACAAAAGAAAATGGCAACAGCAAGTAAAGGGAAAAAAGTGTATAAACTAAGGAGGAGGAAGTTAGGTTAGATATAAGCAATATTGGCAGAAAGGTGGGCTAGGGCAAGTAGGAGTGGGGGGGGTTGAAGAGAGTTGGGAAAAGTTTTAAAAATGCAGTATTAGAATGTGGGGAGAATTTGTGGCTATAGGAGGGTGGGTAAAAGGAAAGAGGAGTGGGGTGGAATGAAGAAGTAAAGGGTGTGATAAAAGAGAAAAAGGTAGTTTATGAGGGTTTTTTACAAAACAGAAGTGATAATAAAAAGAGCAGAGTATATAAGCCCAAACGAAGGGAAGAGAGTGGTGAGAGAGTGAAAAAAAAGGAGCAGAGAAAGAATGGGAGAGGCTCTGTTAAAAATTTTTGAAAAAAAAGAAAATTTTTTTGATGAGATAAACAAAAGAAAAGCCTAGGGTACGAAGGATTTGTCAGTTAAAAACAGAGTAGGGGAGTTAGTAGATGGGGAGCTGGAGGTATTGGGTAGATGGCGGGAATATTTTGAGGAACTTTTTAAAATGTGATAAAAAAAGGGAGGGGAAATTTCTGTACTGGCCAGGGGAAAACAACATCTTTAGGGATTTTTCGCTTGCCTATTCCTTTAAAGACCTACTTCCACTTTTGGAAAAATGTGACACCTCCTAAAAACTGCTGCACCTCTCCTGTCTACAGTATATAAGCTCCTTCTGCTCTATGCTGTTACTATTCCAAGATTGATGGACTGACAACATCTACTCAAGATTGAGGGCCTGACAACCTCACCCCTCCTCCTGTTCTTCACGATTCCCCCTTTGTATGGATGATGGCCACTGTGTGGAAAGTTTCCTCAATAAAAAAACATAAGAACATAAGAAAGGAGGAACACTGCAGCAGGCCTGTTGGCCCATTCAAAGGCAGGTCCTTCACATTCCATCCCCTAACAGAATATTTGTTGAACCTAATTTTAAATGTCCCAAGAAATAAGCTTTGATAATTTTTTTACTCATGTGCAATTCCCCAAACCAACCCCTTTCACCCATGAATTTATCCAACCTAAATTTAAACTACCCAAGGTCCTTGCTTCAATAACCCTACTAGGCAGACTGTTCCACTCATCAACTCCCTATTTCCAAACCATTTTTCCTATATCCTTTCTAAATCTAAACTTATCTAACTTGAATCCATTATTGCGGGTTCTCTCTTGGAGAGAAAACCCCAAGACCATATTTATATCCCCTTGTTAATACCCATTTTCCACTTGTATACCTCGATCATGTCTTCCCTCATTCACGCCCTTTCAAGTGAATGTAAAATTTTAAAGGGTCTTCAATCTTTCTTCTAAGGAAGATTTCTAATGCTATTATTAATTTATATTCTACGTGAATTTTTCTAAAATTTTTGTCCATTCTGTAATAAGGAGACCAGAACTGAGCTGCGTAATCTAGGTGAGGCCTTACTAATGATGTATAAAGCTGTAATATAACCTCTGGACTTCTTTCAACACTTCTTGATATAAATCCCAGTAATCTTTTGCCTTATTACGTACGTTAGGCATTGCTGTTTTTGGTTTAAGGTTGCTGCTTACCATCACCCCAAGTCCTTTCTCGCAATCTGTATGGCTAAGTTCTACGTTATTTAACTTATAAGGCTTGGGTTATGGACACTCCCGAGCTTTAGAACTTTGCATTTATCTACATTGAACTGCATCTGTCATTTTTCTGACCAGGAATTGAGTTTGTCTAAATCCTCCTGTAGTTCACTGACATCTACGTCTGAATCGATTATCCTACCTATCTTCGTGTCATCAGCGAATTTGCTCATATCACTAGAAATTCCCTCGTCAAGGTCATTTATATATATTATAAACAACAATGGGCCCAAAACCGATCCCTGAGGAACGCCACTTGTTACAGATCCCCACTCCGATTTAACCCCATTTATGCACACCCTCTGCTTCCTATTGGTGAGCCATGACTCGATCCATGACAACACTTTTCCCCCAATGCCATGAGCAGCCACTTTCTTTAACAGTCTCTGATGTGGTACTCTATCAAAAGCCTTACTAAAATCCAAATAAACGATATCGAATTCTTTATCATTATCAACTGCCTCAAAAGCCTTACTGAAAAAAGTTAATAAATTAGTTAGGCAGGAACGGCCCCTGATGAATCCATGCTGAGTATCATTAATCAAATTATGCCTATCGAGATGGCTTCTTATGTTATCAGCTATAATCGACTCTAGTAATTTGCCTACAATTGATGTTAGACTTATTGGGCGGTAATTTGATGGTAATGACTTGTCCCCTGCTTTAAAAATAGGAATTACATTAGCCATCTTCCACGTATCTG
The DNA here is from genome assembly GCA_009830355.1 of Cherax destructor. Classification (NCBI taxonomy): domain Eukaryota; kingdom Metazoa; phylum Arthropoda; class Malacostraca; order Decapoda; family Parastacidae; genus Cherax; species Cherax destructor. Next base: position 69,291 of record WNWK01010194.1, on the reverse strand, counting down.
GCACTACACCTGTTTGAAGAGATAGGGTTAAGGGTTCACAGAGTTCTATTTTGCATTCCTTAAGAACCCTTGAAAAAAGCTCATCAGGGCCTGGCGATTTATTTTGCTTCAAACGGTCTATCTGTTTGATAACCTTTTCGCTAGTGACTGTGATACTACATAATTTATCTTCTTCAGGCCCACTAAAATACCTAATTCTTGGGATATTATTAGTGTCTTCCTGAGTGAAAACCGAGAGAAAATAATTATTAAAAATAGAGCACATTTCATTCTCTTTGTCAGTAAGATACCCATAATTATTTTTAAGGGGACCTATCTTATAAGAACATAAGAAGAACATAAGAAATGAGGAACACTGCAGCAGGCCTGTTGGCCCATACTAGGCAGGTCCTTCACAATCCGTCCCACTAACAGAATATTTGCTCAACCCAATTTTCAATGCTACCCAAGAAATAAGCTTTGACAATTCTACCCACTCATGCGCGAGTCCCACTCAAATCCAACCCCTCTCACTCATGAATTTATCCAACCTAAATTTGAAACTACCCAAGGTCCTAGCTTCAATAACCCTACTAGGCAGACTGTTCCACTCATCAACTACCCTATTTCCAAACCAATACTTTCCTATATCCTTTCTAAATCTAAACTTATCTAACTTGAATCCATTATTGCGGGTTCTCTCTTGGAGAGATATCCTCAAGACCTTATTTATATCCCCTTTGTTAATACCCATTTTCCACTTGTATACCTCGATCATGTCTCCCCTCATTCTACGTCTTACAAGTGAATGTAATTTTAGGTTCTTCAATCTTTCTTCGTAAAAGCCCTAACAGCTCCCTCCACTGCAGTTGCCAGTGCCCCCACCCCAGACCTGGATTCAAATTAGAAAAGTTTAGATTTAGAAAGGATATAGGAAAATATTGGTTTGGAAATAGATTAGTTGATGAGTGGAACAGTCTGCCTAGTAGGGTCATTGAGCTATGACCTTGGTAGTTTCAAATTTAGGTTGGATAAATTCATGAGTGAAGGGGTTGATTGATGGGACTCGCACTTGAGTTAATAGAATCTTCAAAGCTTATTTCTTGGGTAGAATTGAAAATTAGGTTGGGCAATTATTCTGTTAGTGGGATGATGTGAAGGACCTGCCTAGTATGGCCAACAGGCCTGCTGCAGTGTTCCTCCTTTCTTATGTTCTTATGTTCTTATGTAATGCTATGTATTAATTTAGTCATTCTACGCTGAATGTTTTCTAACGAATTTATGTCCATTCTGTAATATGGAGACCAGAACTGAGCTGCGTAATCTAGGTGAGGCCTTACTAATGATGTATAAAGCTGTAATATAACCTCTGGACTTCTGTTGCTAACACTTCTTGATATAAATCCCAGTAATCTATTTGCCTTATTACGTACGCTTAGGCATTGCTGTCTTGGTTTAAGGTTGCTGCTTACCATCACCCCCAAGTCCTTCTCGCAATCTGTATGGCTAAGTTTTACGTTATTTAACTTATAAGTGCTTGGGTTATGGACACCCCGAGCTTCAGAACCTTGCATTTATCTACATTGAACTGCATCTGCCACTTTTCTGACCACGAATTAAGTTTGTCTAAATCTTCCTGAAGTTCTATGACATCTATGTTTGAATCAATTATCCTACCTATCTTCGTGTCGTCGGCGAATTTGTTCATATCACTAGTAATTCCCTCATCAAGGTCATTGATATATATTATAAATAACAATGGGCCTAAGACTGATCCCTGTGGAACACCACTTGTTACAAGTCCCCATTCGGATTTAACCCCATTTATGCACACTCTCTGCTTCCTATTGGTGAGCCATGACTCGATCCATGACAGCACTTTTCCCCCAATGCCATGAGCTGCCACTTTCTTTAACAGTCTCTGGTGCGGTACTCTATCAAAAGCCTTACTAAAGTCTAAATAAACAATATCGAATTCTTTATCGTGATCAACAGCCTCAAAAGCTTTACTGAAGAAGGTTAATAAATTAGATAGGCAGGAACGGCCCCTCGTGAATCCATGCTGGGTATCATTAATCAAATTATGGTTATCTAGATGGCTTCTAATAATATCAGCTATAATTGACTCTAGTAATTTGCCTACAATTGAGGTCAGGCTTATTGGGCGGTAGTTTGACGGTAGTGACTTGTCCCCTGCTTTAAAAATAGGAATTACATTAGCCATCTTCCACATATCAGACACTACACCTGTTTGAAGAGATAAATTAAAAATGTTAGATATTGGTTCACATAGTTCCATTTTGCATTCCTTAAGAACCCTTGCAAAAAGCTCATCTATACACCTGGAAAAAACTTTTTGGGTTAGTTTTCGAATCCCTAGCAACTTTAATTTCGTAGTCCCGTTTAGCTTTTCTTATCCCCTTTTTAACGTCCCTCTTAATGTCAATATACTGACTCATAAGATGACCCTCACCTCTTTTGATACGCCTATAAATTCCTTTCTTCTGCCCTAAAAGATATTTGAGCCTATTATTCATCCATTTTGGGTCATTTCTATTCGATCTAATTTCTTTATATAGGATAAATGTTATTTGGGCAGCATGTATAGTGTTCAGAAAAGATACCCAAGTGTTGCATATGTGTCTAATTTACCAACTCGTCGGTTCTCTGAACCATTCATTCACATCTGGGAGTCCCCTTTGACCCATGCATGTCAGGAGCGAATCCCAGACTGAAGTTCCTCTACAGACAAGCACAGTGTCTACCTACTGAGGCTCGCAGGACCCTATGTCTTGCCCTTATATAATGTCATATTGACTACGCTTGCTCTTCATGGTACTCTGCCTTGACAAAAAAACTGAAAGATAAACTGCAAATCACACAGAACAAAATGATAAGATTCATCCTGGACCTGGGCCCAAGAGAACATGTAGGCCAGGATGAATTACAATTGGATATGCTGAATATTGAAGACAGAGTAAAACAACTTAAGTTGAATCAAGTTTAAAAAATTGCTCACAATGTCCAGAATATCTTGCTGCCAATTTTGTCAAGGCTGGGAACCAAAGCAGTCATAGTACTAGAGGGAGAGAGCACAACTTTGTAGTACCCACAGTCAGTGGCCAGGCTTCAAACACCTTTAATTGTACAGCAATAAAAGAATGGAACAGACTGCCTGCACATGTCAAAGCCAGTCATAGCATGAGGCAGTTCAAGAAGAGAGCCAAAAGGTACCTAATGAATGTAGCGACAGAAAGGGAGGAGAATGATTTTTATTGTTTTTAGTTACCATACATGTACATGTAAATAACTCGTTTTACCTTATTACTTTTAATTATAGTATAATAACTAGTATCTACTACAGTGTATAATATTAAGGTATTAATGGACCCCAATGGAAATAAGTCACTCTGTCTGACTTTTTTGGGTTATCCCAGGTTTTCTACACATATGCTGCTATGTATGATAATCTATGTAACTGTAGTTGTGTATACCTGAATAAACTTATTTTCCCCAGGTTTATCAGTAACCTCAAGATATTTGTGATTCCTTTTAATAGCAAGAACCCAGTCAAGCAAGTTGTTTCTTTTAGTTGATTCTGTCACAAGCTGTTGTGAAAAACAATCCTGAATGTCGTATAAAGAAATTCATTAGACTCAAGATTTCCTGTCAAATTGCTTTAATCAATTTGGCTGAAGATAAAATCTCTCATTAACACAACATTTTCATATCTAGATTATTATGAATTTCGTCCCATAGATGTTTACTATGTTCTCTGTCAAGGTTTGAGAGACTGTAAATCCAACCCAAGATTCAATGTACATCGCTTCCACTTTTCTCTCTTTTAGTTCAAAATATTTTTTAGTTTTTTTTTACAGATTTTAAAGTAATTTTTATTGTAAGGTAAGGTGGTAAAACATGTATACTAGAAGTTTCATGAAGTTTACCTTACAATAAAGAAGAAAAAATATATGCCTATGTTTTTTAAATGGCCACGCTCTACTACCTTTTTCGCAATATTGGTAAGACTTGAAATGTTACAGTTGGCTTTACCTGAACAATAAAAGGCTAAAAAATAAAAATTATCATTGTAAATAAACGACAGGTCATTATACTGTATTCTAAAGAATGTTGAATTTTGATTTTTTGGGGGGATTTAAAAAAAACGGTAAAAGCCTTTGCGAATTCCAATGGTAATTTTTCTAAAAGCATTATTCCACACTATTGTGTTTAAATAACATGAAACTATATTCATAAATAATTGAGGAGTTATTAGTTGAATAAAAACTTTTGAGAAAAGTGATTGATGGCCACGATTAGTCATTATTGTCCCTCCAGCAATGTTAACGTGTAATCTACCAAGTACAAACTTCAAACAGGATATTCTAGAACACAGAGAATTCCAGCAGAAAACAATACATATAACTCACGACACTGAGAGCAAAGCAGACTGGCATACTAACCACCACGTAATTGAATGGGCAACTGGCTCCAAACTTCCCGACATTCACTCTCCATACCTGTGATAGTGGGATGAGATACCATGTTGTGTTTTTTTACCAAACATTCATATAAAAATAATAATATTCGGAAAAAATACAATTATAACCAACACTGTTTGCATGATTGCGTCATAGTGGCGATATCAACACATTTAACAAGAAAACAGACATAAAACAATTTAGAAACATCGTTTCAAAAACCTAAAGGCACCAAAATGTTGCCAGAATTATGTACTATTATCCGGTAAGAAAAAATAATAAACTCTATTTTTTTTTAAATTTATGTGGCTCATCCGACTCCCCTCCTTAAATTAACTCAGACTTACATAGCCACTCTACCACCCTTCCTGTAATAATTTATAGCCTTGTATGTGGCAGTTAGAAGACATTTATCTTTATTTCATGTTGAACCAGGTCTCTGTTATAGTAATAATATCTATTCTTCCTTCACTTGAATTAATCTTAGCTCTTCTATCTTATTTCTTATGTTTTTGGGGATTTTTTTTTATAATTTGTCTAAATTGAGCATGTGTAAAAATGAATAATATAATTGTGTATTAAAATGTGACTCTTAATTACCCCTTTGAAAAATTTAGTGTGAAGGAGGGTGTGCAGCGGCTGCGGAGTGATAGAGGGGAGGAGGACGCCATAGTGAATAATCTGGGAGCAGTGTTCCAACATTTTGTGTAATGTAATCAGACGTCATTGAGGTCAAATTGGTGTGTGTCGGCCTCAATCCGTAATTTAAAAATTGGTTACAGGTTCCCCACTTAAGAATTGGGATAAATAGTGTGGAAAACCCTTACAATTCGGCAACAAGGAAGGAAAAATAGAGGACTTCGATTCTTTCCAGGAGCACACCTTAGCTAAGTGATGCTTCCCCATAATGTACAGTAGTTTTGCGTTGGCCATCGTAAATTCTAGCTGTTAGGGTAGCGTTAGGGTGTGTTCCACAAATAATCATTGTGATCCAGTAATTAAATTGTGAGTGCTCAGTGTTAAATTTGTCTTTCTTTCTATTTATATAATAAGCATATAGTATTTTTAGTAAAATGCTGTATACTCAACAGATCTCCATCCCCCCTTCACAGACCATTATCGAGTCAAATCAATATCTTGTAATTTACCAACATTATTGGTATTAATTTTAATGTTGGAATATTTGATAGGCTCGACATTGTTCGTGCGTTGGAAAGAGTGTGTGTGAGTCTCGGAGGAGAGGCATGGTGCAACCTAGTGTCTCTAAAATCTCACCTAGTTCTAAGGTACTACTGACAATGTTAAGTAAAATAAATTGTTGCATAGTTGTGCCCCCTCAAATTATATTTTTATTAACACATCGGTCGTTTCCCACCAAGAAAAAAAAACTTTCATCATTCACTCAATCACTATCTTGCCAGAGGCGCGCTTACACTACAGTATAAAACTGCAACATTAACACCCCTCCGTCAGAGTGCAGACACTGTACTTCCATCTCCAGGACTCAAGTCCGGCCTGCCGGTTTCCCTGAATCCCTTTTGAAATATTACCCTGTTCACACTACAAGAGCATGTCATGTCCTAAAAACATTTGTCTCCATTTGCTCCTATCTAACTTGCTCACACATTACACACACAACCCGCACATATAAAAAGAGAGGAGCTTACGACGACGTTTCGGTCCGACTTGGACCATTTACAAAGTCACACTGTGACTTTGTAAATGGAAAACGTTTTGTTACAGACGCCAATCTACTCATTGCTATTCTTATCCAGGCGAATTTCAGATTCATATTTTCCTCTGTGAGAAGTAGAGCCTCCTACTTCAACACCTTGAACGCAAACTCTAAAACAGTACAGAAACAAGGCAAGGTGCTGTATGGCATTCCACTCTAATCCTCCAAGAGAGCTCAGGACAGGAAGCAACCTCTCGTGATCACTCACCTCAAATAACTAAGCTTGAAGCTGCTCAGAAGTTTCATTATAAATTTATCAGCTTGGAAGGGTTGAAAATAATCAAATGCGACTCGTATAAATTATCTCATTAAAAACAGGATGCATAGTCAATAATATTTTGAATTCGATCAGGAGAAGCATTCTATGTATTCAATAAAACTGGCATTACTATGTATTCAATAAAACTGGCATATTGGGACTAATAACACCCAATGGTAAGGTGAGCCTTGTGTCCAGAAATCCACACCAGTGGTGGAAATTTGAATCAGATCAGATAAGTCATTCTTCAGTTATGGAATGGATTGTAACAGGCATCTTAGGTACTATCCAGGCTTTAAGATGCATCAGCCATTAAATGTTGAAGCCGTAAAGAGGCAAACTGAAAATTATTTAACATGATATAACAGGAATAATCTTTTTATACCGTTTTTACACTTAAAATTTTCAAACACAAAATTCACTCAAATATAAATTTCAGTCTCTGCCGTCGACGATTTTTTAAACCTTTTGTGACAGTATGATGGACCGTCACTCACAATTTTGGAAATTATTGTTCCATTCCAGGAGGATGAGATCAACCGCTGGTCTAAGGTAGTGTGAACATGCTAATTATTCCATGAATTTGGTTCTCGTTACTTTATGCATGTGATGGAAATTTGAAACCGATTGGATGAGGCGTTCTGGAGTTATGAGCGAAATAAACCGAAAAGTGGAAGATGAAGGGAAAATCAGCCGATCTCTAATGATGCCAAAAGGGCGACTTATTATTAAAACAGAGAACTGCTGCTTCTTACGCTGTTACACCAATAAGACAAAATCATGGAGACTTTGGGGTAAAAATATATTTTTTGAAGAGGAGTTTGATGCAACACAAAGGGGTCATTATCGTGGCAGTGTCGCTGAAATAGTTTGTGCAGTGATGGTCCTTGTTGTAATAGCTGTCGTAGCAGTAATAGTAGCAACCTTAGTAGTAATAGTAATAGAAGTACTAATAGTATTAGTTGTGGCAGAGATGGATGTGAATCAATAGTAGTAGTAACAGTAGTAATAGTAGCAGGGGTGGTGATGGTGGTTGTTACGGTTCTTGTTGTATTACTACAATTGAAAAGTTACCGACAAAGTTTTCAGAGTTGTATTTTTTATTCAAGGGAAAAAATATTATTTTACCACTCTACTCTTGTCATCAGAAATGTACGTCAACCTCGCAATTTACCTCAGTCATTTCATATGGTGGCTTTCCTCACATAATAAATTGGCAAAATCTTTACCCAGCTTGTGTATTTACCAATTCACTGAATGTAATTTTAGTTTACATCTGGAATACTGTAGATGCAAAGAGAAAGAGTTAGCAGCAACAGTAACTGTCGTTTGATAGTTATGTTCAGAGTTTGGGTGGAGATGTTGGCTCACAGTAACACAATGTCACTCATACTCAACTGAGGGCGGAGGCTGCCCAGCGGGTATAATTGGTATGTCAGTTGCGTTCACTGACAGATATGTGACAAGTAGTGAGAGGTTGTGGTAATGACTCGCTGGGTAGGTGGTGTTGATGATAGTGTCTGTGTGGTGATGGCTGTGAATGTGATATTATGATGGTAATGACTAACGAAATGGGTTGTGAGTGATGAGAGTGACAAAATTCGTGGTAAGTTGGGATGGTACTGACTTGCTAACAGTGTGATAACAGTGAAAACTAATTAACTGATTAGTGATATGTGTGATTAGCTAAATGATGATGGTAGCGACTGTCTCAGTAGTGACTAATTTAATGTGTGGTGATAGTAGTTATTAACTGGGTGGTGAGTATTGAAAGTATTATCTGATAATGCGGGTGGTGAGTGGGAATCGAAGCGACTAACTAGGTGGTGAGTGATTATCTTAGTAACGAAATTACCCGGAGGTGAGTGGTAATGGTAACGACAAACTGGGTAGTGGGTAATAAAGTTAATAACTAACGTAGTGGTGGTGGTGACACTAAGTGGATGGTAAGGGTGATAAAAGACTAATTTAACTGATTTAGGGGTTCAAATAAATCTTTGTGTTGGCAAATAAATGTATTTACCTCTAGTATTGCCGAGGCTTCATTACCCACTGTCTGCCAGGACCATACCCACTGTCTGCCAGCATCATACCCACTGTGTACCACCACACTATCCACTATATACCACCACACGATCCACTATGTACCACCACATTATTCACTGTGTACCACAACATTATACACTGTGTACCACAACACTATCCACTGTGTACCACCACATTATCCACTATATACCACCACACTATCCACTATGTACCACCACACTATACACTATGTACCACAACACTATCCACTGTGTAACACAACACTATCCACTATGTACCACCACACTATCCACTGTGTACCACCACACTATCCACTGTGTACCACCACACTATCCACTGTGTACCACCACACTATCCACTGTGTACCACCACACTATCCACTGTGTACCACCACACTATCCACTGTGTACCACCACACTATCCACTGTGTACCACCACACTATCCACTGTGTACCACCACACTATCCACTGTGTACCACCACACTATCCACAGTGTACATTCAAACTATTCACATTGTGCCAACACAATACAAACCGTACATCACTATTCTTCCTTTGTATATCATTCTTCCACCATATATCATTTATTCTTCTGCCGTGCATTACCATTCCCGAAGCATGTCGCTTTATTCCACATTATTCTAATTTCCGTTGTTAAATTACTGTCTTATCTAAGCAAAATGCTTTAATTTAAACTTCTTATTCAACACTTTGTAGTCGTCAATGTATCACCACCTCCTAAGAATTAAGACTAAGAATAATGTATCTCCATCTAAGTGATTTTTCAGACTAAGAATAATGTATCATTATTTCCTAAGCATTCTTTGAGACTAAGAATCTAGGAATATATAATTAACTCTTTGCCTGATGATGAATCAAGTAGTGAGTGTTAACAGCCATGAATTTGTTCACTTTAACTTCATGGATAAATCATAATTGCAGGCGCACCATCAGTACCAACCCGACAGAGCTGATCCCATTAGATGTTTACTTCTTCAGAAAATGCTCAGACTAAGTGAATAACAGTATCAGTATCAGAAGCTGTTTCGAGTAGATGGAAACGAAATTCCTATTCAACTGAATTTTCATGTTGCTATCAGGAAAGAAATAGATTCTGTGAACAAGAGGCTGCATCTGTTGTATCGCCCATCTGAACTGAAAATAAATGGTTTATCTTTCTCTCCACTCGATCAACATATCTTTATTGACTGTATAATTTGACAGTGACACCTGCTGGTCCTTTGCACAACTTGACTCCCCAAAGAGCAGATTAACCATAAACATGATACAGAACTTCACTGACGCTTCTGCAGCAGGATGTGGCTTTTTTCCTGCGTGTGATCATTAGAGACATTATAATTATATGGTGCCTCAGTAGTACTTTTGTTTTGCTGGCAGAAGGATTCCGTTCTGTCTAGGTTTTTCTCAAACCAGCATATTTTGCCTGTAAATGAATGGTTCAGAGAACCGACGAATTGGTAAATTAGACACATATGCAACACTTGGGTATCTTTATTGAGGAAACGTTTCGCCACACAGTGGCTTCATCAGTCCATACAAAAGAGAATCGTGAAGAACAGGAGTAGTTTGAGGTGGTCAGTCCCTCACATCTTGGTATCTTAATACAGGGAATTCTTCGCTTGCCTATTCCTTGGGCACGACCTACTTCCACATTGAACAAATGTGACACCTCCTACTACTGCTGCACCTCTCCTGTCTACAGTATATAAGCTTCCTCTTCGCACATATGCTGTATTCTATTCAAGATTGATGGACTGACAACATCGACTCAAGGTTGAGGGACTGACCACCTTAAACTCCTGTTCTTCACGATTCTCCTTTGTATGGACTGATGAAGCCACTGTGTGGCGAAACGTTTCCTCAATAAAAATACCCAAGTGTTGCATATGTGTCTAATTTACCATATTTTGCCTGAAATAGTCAAGAGGATTATCTGCCACCTCTGGATGAAGCAAGATGAAGCTTGAGCTTCACAGGCGTCACTGAGTTGTGTTATTAATATTTTTGTACAAACAACACAGAATGCAAGTTGAAGGTCATTTTCTAGGTATGTGAAGCCATGTGCAAATGTAATGTTCATCACATTCACTTTCCGTGGTGCAGAAACCCATGACACTGTGGCAAGGAAATACTTCTCTGTAATTATAAGCTAATACACTACAAAGGTAACTTTAAATAACATAGTACTGACATAAACATATTTGATACCCAAATGCTAACGCTTATAGTTCTGTCCTTCCCAGAGAGAGTATGAAATGGGCTATGAACATACTATTATAAGAGGAAAAAATATTATTTATCATAAAACGAAAACAGCCAAACAATGCAACTTAATTTGGGAATTTGTAATTTCAAGGACATTAGAGATTAAATCAAACATATTACGAACGATAGCATCAACTCTGATATGTCCACTGAGTATCTTGTATGTCATGATCATGTCATCATGATCAGTTCCGGTGGTCAGCTCTGGGACTGGTATTGTAGCAAACCTTAGGAAATTTTCCAGTTTTTGCACTTGAGTGACCATGTGAGGAGCTCCATTCTGTGTTGCATTCTCCATGATAAGCCGCGTAAAGTGTTAAAAAAAATACTATTGTAATACTTACTGGTGTACACTTCTGTGCGTGTGTGTGTGTGTATGTGTATGTGTGTACTCACCTAATTGTGGTTGCAGGGGTCGAGACTCAGCTCCTGGCCCCGCCTCTTCGCTGTCTGCTACTGGGTCTCTGCTCTCCCTGCTCCATGAGCTTTATCATACCTTGTCTTAAAACTGTGTATGGTTCCTGCCTCCACTATATCATTCTCTAGTCCATTCCACTTCCTGACTACTCTGTGGCTGAAGAAATGTTTCCTGACATCCCTTTGACTCATCTGAGTCTTCAGCTTCCAGTTGTGTCCCCTTGTTTCTGTGTTCCCTCTCTGAAACAACCTGTCACTATCTACCTTGTCAATTCCCGCAGTATTTTGTATGTCGTTATCATGTCTCCTCTGACCCTTCTTTCCTCCAGTGTTGTTAGTCCTATTTCCTCAGCCTTCTTCATAAGACAGACCCCTGAGTTGTGGAACTAACCTTGTCGCAAACCTTTGCACTTTCTCTAGTTTCTTGACGTGCTTGACCAGGTGTGGGTTCCAGACTGGTGCTGCATACTCTAGTATGGGCCTGACGTATACGGTATACAGTGTCTTGAACGATTCCTTGTTAAGGTAACGGAACGCTAATCTTAAGTTTGCCAGTCGCCCATATGCTGCCGCAGTTATCTGGTTGATGTGTGCTTCCGGAGACGTGCTTGGTGTTATACTCACCCCAAGGTCTTTCTCCTTTGTTGAGGTTTGTAGCCTTTGTCCACCTAGCCTGTACTCTGTCAGCGGTCTTCTTTGCCCTTCTCCGATCCGTGTGTGTGTGTATGTGTGTGTGTGTATGTGTGTGTGTGTGTATGTACTCGTACTCACCTAGTTGTGGTTCCAGGGGTCGAGTCACAGCTCCTGGCCACGCCTTTTCACTGGCCTCTACTGGGTAACTCTTCCTTCTCCATGAGCTTTATCATACCTCTTGTTAAATCTATGTATGGATTCTGCCTCCACTACACTTCCCAGACAATTCCACTTCCTGACTACTCTGTGACTGAAGAAATACTTCCTAACATCCCTGTGATTCATCTGTGTCTTCAACTTCCTACTGTCCCCTTCTTGCTGTGTCCCATCTCTGGAACATCCTGTCTCTGTCCACCTTGTAGATTCCTTACAGTATTTTATATGTCGTTATCATGTCTTCCCTATCTCCCCTGTTCTCCAGTGTCGTCAGGTCGATTTCCCTTAACCTCTCCTCGTAGGGTATACCCCTTAGCTCCGGGACAAGTCTTGTTGCAAACCTTTGCACTTTCTCTAGTTTCCTTCCGTGCTTGGTTCCAAACTGGTGCTGCATACTCCAATATAGGCCTAACGTACACAGTGCACAGGGTCCTGAACGATTCCTTATTAAGATATCGGAATGCTGTTCTAAGGTTTGCTAGGCGCCCGTATGCTGCAGCAGTTATTTGGTTGATGTGCGCCTCATGAGATGTGTCCGGTGTTATACTCAAACCAAGATCTTCCTTTAGTGAGGTTTGTAGTCTCTGGCCCCCTAGACTGTACTCCGTCTGCGGTCTTCTTTGCCCTTCCTCAATCTCCATGACTTTGCACTTTGTGGGGTTGAACTCCAGGAGCCAGTTGCTGGACCAGGCCTGCAACCTGTCAAGATCCCTTTGTAGTTCTGCCTGGTCCTCGTCCGATTGGATTCTTCACATCATCTGCAAACAGGGACACTTCGGAAGTTTATTCCTTCCGTCATGTCGTTCACAAATACCAGAAACAGCACCAATACTGCCTCATGTGTGTATGTATGTGTGTGTGTGTGTATGTCACTGGTTTTTAAAAGAGAAAAGGTCAACAAAAGACGTCTGTGAGAGACATTTGTCACTCGGTAATTTCAATTTAATAATTAAAATTATATAGTAGTCAATAAACGAAGTCCTCGGCAATTGGGAAATAAGAAGTCAGCGTGAAAACAATAAATAATAGAACTCAGAGACAGAAACCACCTCCCGGAGGAACACAGGAATTACTCGCATCTTTAGGAGACAGGTTATGTCTTATGCATTTGTTGAGAGCATCATCGAGGACCTTCCTTTAAAGAAACAGGGTAAAGCATATGACAAGAAGCTCATATTTTTTGTGTTTATTTTGAATTCTATTTGGAATTGCAGGACTTAGGTAAAGAACAGAAGAAAGGAACGAGATGCATTGCTTCGTAAATATGAAGAAAATTGAATGTTTTGAAGTTTCAGAGAGCATACGAGGAGAAAAAAAGTTATATGATGCCTTTACACAAGCATTAAGCTTAAGCTTAAGCTAGACCTCCGGTGTTGTTTACTAGACGAGGCTTGCATCTCATCGTTGCTGGTCGACCAGTGTTGTTTAGACGACGAGGCTTGTTTATTTCAGTGTTGGGTCGAGCAGTGTGGTTCAGTTGACAAGGCTTGTTTATCTCAGTGTTGCTATTAGACCAGTGTGGTTTTGACAGATACAGTCTGTGTATCTCACTGATGCAGCCCAGCAGTGTAATCATGAAAACGTGGTCTTTATAAATCGTTGTAATTGGTCACCCAGTGTGGGTTATTTGACGGCGAGTCCAATGCATCTGAGGGATGATAGTCCATTACTGTGGTTTTGAAGATTTGGTCACTGCATCTCAGTGGTGTTGGTCCACCAGTGTGGTCTTGTCCACCAGATTTGTGCATCTCAGTGGTCTTAGCCACAATGTGGTTCTGACGTACAGTGGTGCTAGACCATCAGTGTGGTCTTGACCAGATCCTTATACCAGGGTAGTCTGGACCATTAGAGTGGTTCTGACCACAGGGCCTGGGTATCTGCGTTGCTGGTCAACCTGTGTGGTTTTGAAAACCCGGTTTTTATGTCTCAGTGGTGCAGCTTTACCTGTGTAGTTTAGACGGGGGTCTGTGTATCGTAGATGATCTGGTCTATTAATGAAGGTCAGTTTTTCTCAGCGCTGTTAGTCCTCTATAATATTTTTCACAAATAAGGTGAGTGTACTCCGTGTTGCTGCTTTGTCAGTCCCATCTTAATGTCCAGGTCTGAGAATCTCGGTGTTGATGTCTATCAATGTTGTTCTAACAGAATGTATGATAGATTAACAGTTCAGGAAGTGGGAAATAAATTATGAATACAGTTCAGGAAGTGTGAACTAAATTATGAATACAAAATATTTAGGAAGTAGCTAATCGAACTTGTTTATTAAGAAAATTCTTTCCAGCAGCAAGGCTGCCATTTTGTGTAAGAAATGTATTGTTTACAAATGTAGGAATTAAAACATTATAATTATATATTTCAGGGAAGCTTACTATGTGACGACCATAGATTATTGGAAGAGTATATGGTTGCTGCCAATTAGTTTATTAAGAAAATTGGAAGATTTAAAAACATATTTTTTATGATTAGTTTGTGTTGTTATGACTTTTTTTGTATTTGTTATTCGTTTTGGATTGTTTTGTAGAACACGTTAGGAAGAAAATAAAATAACCATAATGTATTGGGAGTGAAACATTTAGTTTAAAAATATTGCGAACAATTTGGAAAACAAAGATATATTTGGATTATTTTAACAACGGTAGAGATGATTATATATATATATATATATATATATATATATATATATATATATATATATATATATATATATATATATATATATATATATATATGTATATATATATATATATATATGTATATATATATGTATGTATGTATATGTGTATATATATATATATATATATATATATATAAAATGTCGTAACGAATGGATAAAATTGGTCAATAAGCAAGAACTTACTTAAAATTAAATATTTTATAAAATTTCCTCACATATGTTTAAAGATATATATGTTTTCATTTATGTTAATGTAAAAAATAATCATTTTACCAAAAGAACCTTAGAAAACTTACCTAACCTTAATATAAAAAGTGCAATTTAATTTAGCCTAAACCAACTAACTATATTTTAGATAAGTTTACAATAATTTAATAATAAACAAGCACAAGGAAATATGTACATTTTTTGTCGTTAGGTTCAGAATGATTTTTGCGAAATTATTGCATACTCAAATTTTCGCTTGCCTTATTCCCCAAGAAGAACGTTGCTATTTAAGCCAAAATCGCAAGTTTTACCTATTCGGCACGACATATATATATATATATATATATATATATATATATATATATATATATATTATATATATATATATTATATATATATATATATATATACATATATTTATATGGGGTCCACATCTAGACATCTTGTGCAAATTGTGGCACCCGTAGCCTCGGAGATGTGAACAAAATGACTTCGTAGATAAATATTTGTCTTTCTTATATATATATATATATATATATATATATATATATATATATATATATATATATGTAAATGTTCATTTGTTCAAAATTTTAAATCTCCGAAAATTCTTCACCGATTGCTTTGAAATTTTGACACAACGTTGCATTCGAATACGCGCGTATTTTTATATACCTATTTGTTTTTTTGAAAAAAGAGCGTAAAAGCAACACACGCTATACTAAATATTTTACTACAGAGACTTTTTTTTTTTTCAACAAGTCGGCCGTCTCCCACCGAGGCAGGGTGACCCAAAAAGAAAGAAAATCCCCAAAAAGAAAATACTTTCATCATCATTTAACACTTTCACCACACTCATACATAATCACTGTCTTTGCAGAGGCGCTCAGATACGACAGCTGAGAATAGTCCTTCCCAGCTGTCACTATCCCAGACCCCTCCTTTAAAGTGCAGGCATTGTACTTCCCATTTCCAGGACTCAAGTCCAACTAAATCAATTAACTGGTTTCCCTGAATCCCTTCACAAAATTTTACCCTGCTCACACTCCAACAGATCGTCATGTACCAAAAAACCATTCGTTTCCATTCACTCCTATCTAACACGCTCACACATGCTTGCTGGAAGTCCAAGCCCCTCGCCCACAAAACCTCCTTTACCCCCTCCCTCTAACCCTTTCTAGGACGACCCCTACCCCGCCTTCCTTCCCCTACAGATTTATACGCTCTACAAGTCATTCTACTTTGATCCATTATCTCTAAATGACCAAACCACCTCAACAACCTCTCTTCAGCCCTCTGACAATTACTTTTAGTAACTCCACACCTTCTCCTAATTTGCACATTCCGAATTTTCTGCATAATATTTAGACCACACATTGCCCTTAGACAGGACATTTTCACTGCCTCCAGCCTCCTCCTCGCTGCAGCATTTGCAACCCATGCTTCACACCCATATAAGTGTTGGTACCACTATACTTTCGTGCATTCCCTTCTTTGCCTCCATGGATACCGTTTTTTGTCTCCACAGATACCTCAACGCACCACTCACCTTTTTTCCTTCATCAATTCTATGGTTAACCTCATCCTTCATAAACCCATCTGCTGACACGTCAACTCCCAAATATCTGAAAACATTTACTTCTTCCATAATCCCTCTCTCCAATGTGATATCCAATTTTTCTTTATTTAAATTGTTTGATACCCTCATCCCCTTACTCTTATCTATGTTCACTTTCAACTTACTACCTTTACACACTCTCCCAAACTCGTCCACTAACCTTTGCAACTTTTCTTTAGAATCTCCCATAAGCACAGTATCATCTGCAAAAAGTAACTGTGTCAACTCCCATTTTGCATTTAATTCTCAATAATTTAATCCCACCCCTCTCCCCAACACCCTAGCATTCACTTCTTTTACAACCCCATCTATAAATATATTAAACAACTAAGGTGACATTACACATCCCTGTCTAAGACCTACTTTTACCGGGAAGTAATCTCCCTCTCTCCTACACACCCTAACCTGATCCTCACTATCCTCATAAAAACTCTTTACAGCCTTCAGTAACTTATTACCTATTCCATACACTTGCAACATTTGCCACATTGCTCCCCTATCCACTCTATTATATGCCTTTTCTAAATCCATAAATGCAATGAAAACTTCTCTACTTTTATCTAAATACTGTTCACATATATGCTTCAATGTAAACACTTGATCTACACATCCCCTACCCACTCTAAAGCCTCCTTGCTCATCTGCAATCCTACTCTCTGTCTATATATATATATATATATATATATATATATATATATATATATATATATATATATATATATATATATATATTCACAAACACTGATCTCTGGCCGACGGAGACTCGACCCTACGAACCTTGTGACAGGAACGCAGTGCTTTACCGACCGTACCACACTGGACCAATACCTTGGCATCCAGCTTTCGCTAGACGTTATTCCAAGGCAGCCAGCTTTCAGGCAGGAAGGCTTACAGCTTTTCATCTCATCCCCTGCATGCATCGACACAACTAGAGATTTTTACAATGCTAGGAATTCGCAAGAGCAGGCGAAATATTCACAAACACTGATCTCTGGCCGACGGAGACTCGACCCTACGAACCTTGTGACAGGAACGCAGTGCTTTACCGACCGTACCACACTGGACCAATACCTTGGCATCCAGCTTTCGCTAGACGTTATTCCAAGGCAGCCAGCTTTCAGGCAGGAAGGCTTACAGCTTTTCATCTCATCCCCTGCATGCATCGACACAACTAGAGATTTTTACAATGCTAGGAATTCGCAAGAGCAGGCGAAATATTCACAACACTGATCTCTGGCCGACGGAGACTCGACCTACGAACCTTGTGACAGGAACGCAGTGCTTTACCGACCGTACACACTGACCATACTTGCATCCAGCTTTCGCTAGACGTTATTCGAAGGCAGCCAGCTTTCAGGCAGGAAGGCTTACAGCTTTCATCTCATCCCTGCATGCATCGACACAACTAGAGATTTTACAATGCTAGGAATTCGCAGACAGGCGAAATATTCACAAACACTGATCTCTGCCGACGAGACTCGACCTCGAACTTGACAGGAACGCAGTGCTTACCGACCGTACACACTGGACCAATACCTGGCATCCAGCTTCGCTAGACGTTATTCAGCAGCCAGCTTTCAGGCAGGAAGGCTACAGCTTTCATCTCATCCTGCATGCATACGACAACTAGAGATTTTTACAATGCTAGGAATTCCAAGAGCAGGCGAAATATTCACAAACACTGATCTCTGGCCGGACTCGACCCTACGAACCTGACAGGAACGCAGTGCTTTACCGACCGTACCACACTGGACCATACCTTGGCATCAGCTTCGCTAGACGTTATTCCAAGGCAGCCAGCTTTCAGGCAGGAAGGCTTACAGCTTTTCAGTTGTGTCGATGCATGCAGGGGATGAGATGAAAGCTGTAAGCCTTCCTGCCTGAAAGCTGGCTGCCTTGGAATAACGTCTAGCGAAAGCTGGATGCCAAGGTATTGGTCCAGTGTGGTACGGTCGGTAAGCACTGCGTTCCTGTCACAGGTTCGTAGGGTCGAGTCTCCGTCGGCCAGAGATCAGTGTTTGTGAATATTTCGCCTGCTCTTGCGAATTCCTAGCATTGTAAAATCTCTAGTTGTGTCGATGCATGCAGGATGAGATGAAAGCTGTAAGCCTTCCTGCCTGAAAGCTGGCTGCCTGGAATAACGTCTGCGAAAGCTGGATGCCGTATTGGTCCAGTGTGGTACGGTCGGAAGCACTGCGTTCCTGTCACAGGTTCGTAGGGTCGAGTCTCCGTCGGCCAGAGATCAGTGTTTGTGAATATTTCGCCTGCTCTGCGAATTCCTAGCATTGTAAAATCTCTAGTTGTGTCGATGCATGCAGGGATGAGATGAAAGCTGTAGCCTTCCTGCCTGAGCTGGCTGCCTTGGAATAACGTCTAGCAAAGCTGGATCAAGGTATTGGTCCAGTGGTACGTCGGTAAAGCACTGCGTTCCTGTCAGGTTCAGGGTCAGTCTCCGTCGAGAGATCAGTGTTTGTGAATATTTCGCCTGCTCTTTCAATTCGCATATATATATATATATATATATATATATATATATATATATATATATATATATATATATATATATATATATGTCGTGTCCGATTAGGTAAACTTGCGATTTTGGCTTAAATAGCAACGCCTTCTTCCATATAAGACAAGCGAAAATTTGTGTATGCAATAATTTCGCTAAAATCATTCTGAACCTAACGAAAAAATATATTTCATTGTGTTTGTTTATTATTTAATTAATGTTAACGTATCTAAAATATATTTAGTTAGGTTAGGCTAAATTAAATTGCGCTTGTTGTAATAAGGTTAGGTAGGTTTTCAAAGTTTCTCTTGGTACAAAATTATAAATTCTTACATTAACATAAATGAAAAAAATATATCTTTAAACGTATAAGAGAAAATTTTAGAAAAGACTTAATTTTAAATGAGTTCTTGCTAATTGACCAGTTTTACCTAATCGGCACGACATATATATATATATATATATATATATATATATATATATATATTAAATTTAGCTTCAAATTGTTAACAATAGTTAGCAACTTTAATGTTTTAAAATATTTGGATAACAAGTAGTGTTTGAGTGAGAGAAAGATGGTGGACTGGCTTAGCCTGTATATAGCCTCTAGTGGAAAATGTTGTACCACCTGGTAATATTTAGTTGGCCCACATTGCTGTATTTGTGTGGCGTGGATATTTTTATGACTCTGGAAGTTCGGGTTATTTGTAAAGTAACAAAGCTGCTAATGAAGAAATTTATACATTCTCGATGGAGCAGACGGAATATTGGTGTGTAAATTATGCTAGTTCTCTCAGAGACAGAGGTGCAGGGATTTACCATTTGTCCTGAAGTGTCAAATTAAAGACCTTGTTTTGAATATTTGACCTTACATTTATTATTTTAATGAGTATGCATTATATGGTTATTTTTTATATATGTGGTGGCTTGTGCTGTTAGAATATAAGAAAACACATTTTCAGTAATGTTGTATTTTTAATGATTATATCTGAAAATCTGTAATTGGAGTTGATATTTAATTTTGAGTTTTATTTTTATTTTTTTTGGGGGGGGAAAGTTAAGGTCTCTTCCTGACGAAATTTTAGTGTTGACTGACAGATCACTTAATGAATTAATGATTACCATTTGCACATTTAATAATTTAGCTATGATATATTTACAGTTAAATACTTGTTTATGATGGTATTATTAATTTATGATGCTATCATATTTAAGAGAGCAATTTATTTATTGATAGTTAAGGAATTTAGATGGTGGATTTTTTTTTATTTGATAGCTATGTAATCTAGATGATATCAATATATTTGCTGATAGATATGCACTTTATGTATTGATAGCTAAGGAATTTAGGTAGTGGTAGTTTATTTTTTTAATTTATTGAATTGATAATCTCATTCATTATTGATTAATTCATTAATTTATGCTTTATTCCCATACCTTTTATATCGAAATTTTTTTTACAAACAAACCATTTTCTTGAATCATTCATTACAAGAGACGGTGTAATTATCTGAGTAATACCCAGTTTTTCCGCTTTCTATGTATGCTAAAATAATAATCCATGACATGTACACTGGACATGGATTTTAACGTAATGATTTTGAGTGCTGTTCAATAACAAGAAGCATGTTTAAAGCTGGCCACAGGTAAGCAGGGGTCGAGACATAGCTCCTGGCCTCACATATTTGTACTCACCTATTTGTGGTTGCAGGGGACGAGACATAATCCCTCCTCTTCACTTATCGCTACTAGGTCCTCTCTCTCCCTGTCCATGAGCTTTATCATACCTCGTCTTAAAACTATGTATGGCTCCTGCATCCACTACATCACATGCCAGACTATTCCACTTCCTGAAAACTCTATGACTGAAGAAACATTTCCTAACATCTCTTTGATTCATCTGAGTCTTTAACTTCCAATTGTGACCCTTTGTTTCTGTGTCCCATCTCTGGAACATCCTACCAGTATTTTGTAAGTCGTTATCGTGTCTTCCCTAACCCTCTTGTCCTCCAGTGTCGTCAGGCTGATTTCCCTTAACCTTTCTTCGTAGGACATTACCCTTAGCTCTGGAACTATCCTTGTTGCAAACCTTTGCACTTTCTCTAATTTCTTGACGTGCTTGACCAGGTGTGGGTTCCAAACTGGTGCTGCATACACTAGTATGGGCCTGATGTACACGGTGTACAGAGTCTTGAACGATTCCTTACTGAGGTATCGGAACGCTATTCTCAGGTTTGCCAGGCGCCCATATGCTGCAGCAGTTATCTGGTTGGTTTACAGTCTTTGGCCACCTAGCCTATATTATGTCTGCGGTCTTCTTTGTCCTTTCCCGTGTGTGTTTGTGTATGTGTGTGTGTGTGTGTGTGTGTGTGTGTGTGTGTGTGTGTGTGTGTGTGTGTGTGTGTGTGTGTGTGTTAGTCGGGGAAATCGACTCACTTGTGAAAGAATCTGGGACCGATTCCGAAATCCGGGAAAAGGTGTAGGCATTTTGCTAGCATTTGCTGCCCCTTTTGTGCTGAGGTAGTAGCAAATTAGGGGGGATGCGTCATATTATGAGGTGGGTTATATTTTGAGGGTGGGTCATACTGTGATGTGTGTTATATTATAAAGGAGGGTTATATAATGAGGGTGGGTTACAATATAAGTGTGGGTTGTATTATAAAGGAAGGTTATAGTATGAGGATGGGTTTCATTATGAGGGTGGGTTTCATTATGAGGGTGGATTGTATTATGAGGGTGGGTCATATTATGAGGGAGGGTTATTTTATGAAGGAGAGTTATATTATGAAGGTGGGTTACATTATAAGGGTATGTTACAATATGAGAGTGGGTTATATTATGAGGGTGGATTATATTTATGAGGTTGGGTTATATTATGGGAGTGGGTGTATAATTTCAGGTAGAAGTATACTTTGGAGTTGTACTATACCTTGTAGCATAGTACCTTCGGGTGCTGGTGTACTTTTGAGTGGTACTACAAACTGTGTCAATTTACCTTTGGGTGGTAATATACCTTGGGTTCTAGAATACTGGGGGAAGTATACCTAGGAGTAGTAGTAGTATAACTTGCGGCAATATACCTTTGCATATCTACGTATAACTTGGTAGTATACACTGACTGTGTTGTTCTGTGTCTCCACTGTGTTGACTGTGTTGTTCTGTGTCTCCACAGAGTTGACTGTGGTGTTCTGTGTCTCCACAATATTGACTGCTGTGTTTGCTGTGTCTTCTCATCCACACACACACACACACACAGACAAGAGTGGGCAGCACTCTTTGTGTGTGTGTATATATATATATATATATATATATATATATATATATATATATATATATATATATATATATATAATATATATATATATTATATATATATATATATATTTATATATATATATATATATATATATATATATATATATATATATATATATATAAATATATATATATATATATAATATATATATATATATATATATATAAATATATTATATATATATATATATATATATATATATATATATATATATATATATATATATATATATATATATATATATATATATATATATATATATATATATATATATATATATTCATTCGAGACAACCACTATGAAAAAATAGAAGAATTCCAAGCGCTTTCGTGACTACTCACATTATCAAGGAACTATAAAAGAAAACATGACAAGAGGGCTTATAAAGGGGCAAGACTACACCTCACAGTCACATCATACTAACAAAGACTACACCTCACAGTAGCGTAACATCGCCCGACTCTGTGAAGAGGAACATAAGAAAGGACCTGAAACTCTTTCCAAGAATTAAGATTAGTCCTATTTATCATTAATTTTTTCACAAATTTTATTAATTATAAATGAATCTAATTTATATAAACTAAAAGAAATATTCATATTATTTTCAAAACTGCTTTTAATGAAACATGATTCTATTATATTCCTCTCAACCATGGACTTGTTTGATACAACCTTCTCAGCATTTTGAAAATCAATTGGATGGTTAAAATCTCTCACATGAATAAATAGAGCATTAGAATCTTGTCCAGTTCTAATGCTATATTTATGTTGTTTTAATCTTAGTTCAAGACTTTTACCAGTTTGACCGTAGCTTTTTATCCTTTATGCAGCCTATTAAAAAAAATATTTTGGCTGCCCAAATAGAAGTTGGAGGGAAGAGGGAGAAAACGAACATAACCGGCATGATGTTGACTCTGAAGAAAATAAAGAATAAGATCTTGACTCCACTGGCGAGAAATAGTTCTCGTGGCTACATAGAGCCAAGAGGCTGATGGAAATAAACAGTATAGCTTTACAACACTCAAGTAACTGGAGAGAAATAAGTCGTGTGGGTTTATAAAAGCCAATAAGCTGGAGAGAAATAAGCCTCTTGGATTTACAGTTGCCAACTGGCCGGAGGTATTGTGCCTTTCAAAAATAGTTCATATACAGATCTAAAATTTATAGACATTTAAAGCTTTGAATACCTAATAAACACAGACGTTCACGATTAAACGTAAATTAGAGAGAAATAAAAATTATGCCTTAATAATAATAATAATATATATAAAACTAATATAATAATGAAGAAAAAAAAGCGAAAGGATTACACAGAATTCGAACACCAATTATTATTCTCTTTCAAGTAAACAATCGTAAAATATTACGAAAACACTTTGAATTTAAGAGATCTTAGGAGTTTATGCATTAAGCAGCTTTAGTATTAAATTATTAACACTGTTAATGCTGTAATTGGAATAATAATTTTACTTTCAACTCTATGATGAAAATGATTTACGAAACCTATAAGTTGAAGACTGAACACATCGACTCCAGGCTAAAGGACTGATTACCTCAAACTCCTCCTCTCCTTACACATTTCTGCTTCGTATTGGACTGATGAAGCCACTGTGTGGCGAAACGTTTCCTCAATAAAGATACCCAAGCGTTGCATATGTGTCTAATTTATAACTTGTCGGTTCTCTGAACCATTCATCTACAAGCCACTTGTTGGTAAAACGTTTTTATAATAATGATTCCACAATGTTTCCAAAGTGTCTAATTCTTCAACTTCCGACTCTGTTTTGTCTATTTTTTTTTCTGGAAATATTTTCTTGATGTTAGTTGTAATCTCATGAATCACATGTTTTTCCTCAATTTTGCGTCTCGTAGCATATTTTTATAATATAAATAATATCTGTAGATATTACTTAAGTTAGGTAAGGCTTGTCAGGAAACAGGACAAGTATTTCCTGATGAGGAGCTTTTGGTAATCTGACCGAGGCCTTCCGCTGGCTTACCGTAGACCCCTTTAAAAATTATATCTTAGTTGTGAACATTATATGTAGATATCACTGATGACGTACTTCCATGTAGTTACCTATTTTTGTTTCCATCCTCCAGAGATTTGTTTACAACTTCAGAATGCCTTATCCGATCGGCTACAAATTTTCAATACTACTTTACTCTATCTAGAGGAAAGGTACATAAAACTACTAGTGTATGTAGGTGTCCTCTTGTCACTATTTTAAAAATAATTTTAGAATTCTTGAAACATAGCTAAGACATCATTCGTGTTGGGTCTGTATAGGTACTTAGCTTGAATGACAGTTCACGTCTTTGAAGCCATCCCTGAAGTCGTTGTCTTGAGGAACAGTCAATCCTACTCGCTAGGTCCTACTCCCTAGGTCCTACTCCCTAGGGCTGTGTGAAAGAAATAATGGTAAGTATAATTACCCCAAGTAAGTATAATTATTTCAGCATGTCTCAGAAACTGAGTGCTGATGCTACAATTACGGTTTTGGGCTCGATGGCCCGTCCATTACTGCCGTCTATAGGACAGTTTCAATTCACTTGTGTCTACAAGAACTGCAGCTTCCTTGTTCAACAAGATTGAAACCTACCTTGCCCATGTAGCGTGAGCATTTACAACAGATACGGGTGACTTGATAGCAGCAGAAGTGTCCTTTGAAGAATGCCGCACGGTTTCTCACTCCATCGGGAAATCTTCAACACTCTTGCGGTTACACTACACTGTTCTTCAAGATTTGTCTTTTTCACAGTAATGTCACTACAGGAAGCTGAGCACACTTCTCTGTAATCTTATGGCTTTGTCCAGTCTTACAGCGTGGAGCACAAGTTGTTTTTACCAGGTTTTAAAGCAATCTGCCCTCTCCAGCCGCGGCTGCCCTGGGCGTCTATATCTACACTACAAGAAGGATCTGCTGAAATCAGCATTTTCCCTTCCTTACCAAACTGCAACAGGAAGCAATACATGGTGCTTGATTTCTTGTTGTCTGGGCATAGACGACAGTTTTTCCTAGCCTCAAATTGCAAATAAAGTGGGTGCAGGGTTTTCCTTAATTTTCCTGCTACGGTAAGAGAGATTTTCCTCATTTCATTGTTACTCATATTATACTAATCCCAGAGGTAGTGCACGTGACCACGCTCTGCTCTGGTACGAATATGTGTTACAAATTTAACTGTTGATCGGAAGCAAAAGAGGCTATGAGGCTTTTCTGAGAAGGTTGACTTCCTCAGGGGGCTGAAAGGAGCTGAAAGGGCTGAAGGGGCTAATATCCCCGTCCTGGAGAAAAATTCTCCACACCAATACCGCCAACTCCCCATCTAATAACTCTCCTCTTCCGTTTTTAACTGTTAAATGCATTCATTCCAAGGCCTTCTCACCTTGTTAATATCAGTCCAAAAAAAATCCTTATTCTCAGCACAATTTGTTGAGAGCACCTCACCTACTCTCTCACTTGCTCTATTTATACATTCTTGTACCTCTCTCATATACTTTCCCTTTCTTATATCTCTTCTGCTTTGTTAAAACCTCTCATATGCTATACTCTCACTAGCCAATCTTTCTACAAGTAGTTGCTTATATCTTACTCCAACTACCTCCTATATTTAATATACCTTCGCCTCTCATACTTTCTTACGCCATTCTCCTTGTACCCCATCTACTTTTTACTCTCTCTGTAGCTACAACTAGAAAATGGCCTAATATATATGTTGCCCCTCTATAAACAAGAGCATCCAGAAATCTACCCACCAGCCTTTTATCCACCGTTACATAATCCAACCAAATGTTGTCATTATGCCCTATATCATATCTCCTATACTTATTGATCCTCTTTTTCTTAAAATATGTATTACTTATTACCGAACCTCGTTGTATATAAAGTTCAATCAAAGGTCCCCATTAACATTTAACCCTGGCACCCCAAACTTACCTACCACGCCCTTCATAACCGTTTCCTCCTGAATTTTAAACACATATAATTTATTAAAACATGATCTACTTTTTGTTTATTTTTACTACACTAACTCCTGTGGGTTTCATTGATAAAAACTCTAGTGATTTCACTGATATAAATGGAAAAACAAATCCTATCAAAAACTAATTTTTTTTTTCGATGCACTGAACACGGATATTTTTTCGAGTCTCAACAATTATATGGGAATCACCCGCCAAGAATCAGCGAGTAATTTTCGTTTATTATAGCATTTCTTGCATTGACACCTATAACTCACGAAATCATAATAACACGATTGTAAACAAATCAGAGAACGGGTGGGGCTTGAATCCATGGCGAGTGTGTCCTGAAACTCACAGGTCAGTGCGTTAACCACTCGACCACCTGGCTTTAATGAGATTCATCCAACTGTGACTTTAGGACTTACAAGCCATGGGTTCAAGCCCCACCCATTTCTTGATTCACACTCAAATACACTTCACTGACCCCTTGTGTGATCACGTGGTTCTGAGCTTCGAATACAAAGTAGAGCTACAAGTGGACAGGGAAGCAAGAAGGGCAGGACGAATGAAGCCAAACTACAAAAGAGGGGAATGCACAGGCATGAGAAATTTCCTGCACGAGATTAAGTGAGACGGAGAACTGGCAGGGAGATCAGTAATTGAGATGATGGAATATGAGACAACACTATGCAAGGAAGCAGAGGAGAGGTTTGTACCAAAAGGCAAAAGAAATAATGAGAAGGCCAAAGGTATAGAAAGGCCGAAACAAAGTGTGCTAGAGAATGGAAGAAGTATAGAAGCCAAAGGACCCAGGAGAATAAGGAGAGTAGTCGAAGAGTCAGAAATAAATATGCTCAGGTGAGGAGGGAGGCTCAACGACAATACGAAAATGACATAGCTGCGAAAGCCAAATACGACCCAAAGCTGTTGTACAGCCACATCAGGAGGAAAATAACAAACAAGAACCAGGTAATCAGGCTGAGGAAGGAAGGAGGGGAGTTTAAAATAAATCACCGAGAATTATTTGAGGAGCTCAACATGAGATTCAAAGAAGAATTCACAGTGGAAACAGAAGGGCCTCCAGAAAGATGGAGAGGTGGGGTACACCATCAAGTGCTGGACACGATACATACAACTGAAGAGGAGGTCAAGAGACTGCTAAGGGAACTAGATATCTCAAAGGCGATGGGGCCGGATAACATCTCTCCGTGGGTCCTGAGAGAGGGAGCAGAGGCATTCTGTGTACCACTAACAACAATCTTCAACACATCTATCGAAACAGGGCGACTACCTGAGGTATGAAAAACAGCATATGTAGTCCCAGTTTTTAAAAAAGGAGACAAACATGAAGCATTCAACTACAGGGCAGTGTCACTCATATGTATTGTATGCATAATCAAGAAGAAAATTATCAACACGGACTCAGAGTCGGGAAATCCTGTGTCACAAATCTACTGTAGGTCTATGACAAGGTGACAGCAGTAAGACAAGAGAGAGAGGGGTGGGTAGATTGCGTTTTCTTGGACTGTAAGAAGGTTTTTGACACAGTTCTACAACGGTGATTAGTGTAAAAGCTGGAGGACCAGGGAAGTGTAACAGGGAAGACACTGCAATGGATCACAGAATACCTGACGGGAAGGCATCAGCGAGTCATGGTACGTGATAAGGTGTCAGAGTGGGCGCCTGTGACGAGCGGGGTTCCACAGGGGTCAGTCCTAGGACCAATAATGTTTTTGGTATATGTGAATGACATAACGGAATGAATAGACTCAGAAGTGTCCCTGTTTGCAGACAATGTGAAGTTAATGAGGAGAATTCAATCGGAGGAAGATAAGGCAGGATTACAGAGGTGTCTGGACAGGCTGCAGGCCTGGTCCAGACAACGGGCACCTGGAGTTCAACCCTACCAAGTGGAAAGTCATGAAGATCGGGGAAATGCAAAGAAGACAGCAGACAGAGTACAGTTAAGGAAAAGGATCTTGGGGTGTGTATAATACCGAGCACATCAACCAAATAACTTCTGCAGCTTATGGGCGACTAGCAAATCTAAGAATAGCTTTCTGACATCTCAGTAAAGAGTCGTTCAGGATTCTGTATACCGTGTACGTCAGGTCTGAATTGGAGTATGCAGCACCAGTTTGGAACTCACATCTGGGCAAGCACGTCAGGAAATTAGAAAGAGTGCAAAAGTTTGCAACGAGACTAGTCCCTGAGCTAAGGGGCATGTCCTACGAGGAGGGATTATGGGGAAATTGACCTGCTGACACTGTTGGACAGGAAGGAGAGGGGGGCATGATAACAACATATAAAATAATATAAAATATTGAGAGGAATCGACAAGGTGGACAGAAAAAAGATGTTCCAAAGATGGGACACAGCAACAAGGGGTCACAGTTGGAAGCTGAAGACTCAGATGAATCACAGAGATGTTAGGAAGTGTTTCTTCAGTCACAGATTTGTCAGGAAGTGGAATAGTTTGGAAAGTGATATGGTGGAGGCAGGACCCATACATAGCTTTAACAAGATGTATGATAAAGCTCATGGAGCAGGGAGTGAGTGAGCTTAGTAGCGACAAATGAAGAGGCGGGGTCAGGAGCTATGCATCGACCCCTGCAACAACAGGAATTCGTATGCATACACACACATGTAGAGCACACAAGCTTATATCTGAAAAATGTACATATACATCCATATGAATAATTATTAACACTCATTCATATGCACCTGATTGTTAAGATTGTATGGTGAGTGTGATACGTGAATAGTTTGTGCATATTGTGTGGTGTCTGGTGATTTTGTTTGTTGAGAGTGGTGAGTGATGCGTGATGATCATTTGGTGTATGAGTGAGTGGTATGTGAAGTTGCATTTAATGAAATGTAAACGAGTGGTGAGTGTGGGGTGAGTATGTGGTCAGTGTATTGGGTATGTTTGGTATTGGCTAAGTGTGTTGTGTGTGGTGAATGTGTGTTGAGTAGGTGATATGTGGTGAATGTGTTGTGAGTGTCTGGTGAATGTGTGTTGAGAAGGTGGTATGTGGTGAATGAGTTTTGAATTTGTGGTGTCGTTATATTTGGTGAAAAGTGATAAATGTGTAATTTGTAGTGAGTGGTGTGTGATGAGTATGTGTGTGGAGTTTGTGGTGATGAATGTATAGTACGTGGTGAGTGTGTGTGGCATGTGGTGAGTGTGTTATTGCGTAATGAGAATTGAGTGAATGTGCAGAGAGTATAAGGTGAGAGTCATGAGTGTGTTGTCAGTGTGTAGTGAGTGTGTGGTAAGTGGTGGGTGATGAATATATGGGGAGTTTATGTTGTGACGTGATTATATGGTGAGTATGGTGACTTGTGTGGTGAATTTATGGAGGGAGGTTAGTATATATAATGAGTGGTGCATGTTTTGAGGGAGAGTTAGGTGAGATATGTATTTATGGTGAGTATGGTGATTGTGTTGGTAGTGAAAAGTGTGTGGTGAGTGTCTTCAGTGTCTGGTAAAAGTAGAGAGTGTATGGTGTATGGTGATTGTGGTGAGAGCATGTGTGTTGCTACATGTTGAGTGTAGTGAGTATTTGTTCGGAGTGTGTGGTGAGAACTTTGTGAATTTTATGTGTGTGTGTGTGTGTGTGTGTGTGTGTTGTGTGTGTGTGTGTGTGTGTGTGTGTGTGTGTGTGTGTGTGTGTGTGTGTGTGTGTGTGTGTGTGTGTGTGTGTGTGTGTGTGTGTGTGTGTATAAAATATGCGCGTTATGAAAGTGTGGTCAGTATTTGGTGTCTGGTTTGTGGTGAGTGTGTGTAGAGTGTGTGGCGAGTGTGTGTAGAGTGTGTGGCGAGTGTGTGTAGAGTGTGTTGCGAGTGGTAGCAGACATCTACAATAACAAATTACCACAGGTCCTCCACAGTAACAACTCCTTTCTTTATAAATCTGTGTCGCTGAAATATTGACAGATCACACCATCAATTTTATGGGATCTTTGGCAATCGTCTTGCGATTGTATGTGAGGAAGTTGATCCTTGTTTTCCACTTGACAGTTGACGTGAGATCCAGTGATAGAGTGAAGGTGTGGCAGCCGCTGACTTTACTTAAATAATAGTAAGAAATCTTTCATATTAGAATGAATTTTGAAATTAGTAATTAAACTTATATGTAAACCAAATTAAACAAGGCTGTAGAAAGAATAGGAATAAACAAAGAGCATTTTCCTTATCCCTATTACAAAATAATCATGAAAGACATCCGCAAAAAAAAAAAAAAATACGAAGGAAACATAATTTAAAGAGAACATACAGAGTTGTGAAGAGGAATGACCTTGACCTGGGGAGTGGTAAATCATGTTGATGTAAACATACACTTGTTCTCAAAGGCAATTGTTATTATCTGGAAGACAGAGACAGACTTTGTAAAATAAATTTCTATTAGAAAAAATATTTCGTTCTCCTTACTGTTGTTTCAATGAAGGTTTCTACAACCTGTGTTTTTATCCTCATTTCTGTCGCAGAACAGAGAACAACCTTTTAGGTTTATTATCGTGTTGATAAATTTACAAAACTCGAACACGAATGAGACAGCAGCTCTCCAGGGTAACAACTCCGCTGCTCAATGTGAAGATCAAATTCCGGAGATGGATGTAAAGTTGACATAATAAGAACATAAGAAAGGAGGAACACTGCAGCAGGCCTGTTGGCCCATACTAGGCACGTCCTTCACAATCCATCCCACTAACAGAGCTACCTAAGCAATAAGCTTTGATAATTCTATTTACTCATGTGCGAGTCCCACTCAAATCCAACCCCTCTCACTCATGAATTTATCCAACCTAAATTTTAAACTACCCAAGGTCCTAGCTTCAATAACCCTACTAGGCAGACTGTTCCACTCATCAACTACCCTATTTCCAAACCAATACTTTCCTATATCCTTTCTAAATCTAAACTTATCTAACTTGAATCCATTATTGCGGGTTCTCTCTTGGAGAGATATCCTCAAGACCTTATTTATATCCCCTTTGTTAATACCCATTTTCCACTTGTATACCTCGATCATGTCTCCCCTCATTCTACGTCTTACAAGTGAATGTAATTTAAGGGTCTTCAATCTATCTTCGTAAGGAAGATTTCTAATGCTATGTATTAATTTAGTCATTCTACGCTGAATGTTTTCTAACAAATTTATATCCATTCTGTACTATGGAGACCAGAACTGAGCTGCGTAATCTAGGTGAGGCCTTACTAATGATGTATAAAGCTGTAATATAACCTCTGGACTTCTGTTGCTTACACTTCTTGATATAAATCCCAGTAATCTATTTGCCTTATTACTTACGCTTAGGCATTGCTCTCTTGGTTTAAGGTTGCTGCTTACCATAACCCCCAAGTCCTTTTCGCAATCTGAATGGCTAAGTTCTACATTATTTAACTTATAAGTGCTTGGGTTATGGACACTTCCGAGCTTCAGAACCTTGCATTTATCCACATTGAACCACATCTGCCACTTTTCTGACCATAAATTAAGTTTGTCTAAATCCTCCTGAAGTTCCATGACATCTAAATGCAGACGAACAAGTAAGTCCCAGGAAGATGCACACTACACAGACTCACCAGACCTCGTGTGATGAAGCCTCACTACTTAAACAATAATGAAAAAGGGTAAACCAAAAACGTTTGTGGAAATATAAAAATTATAGATTTTTATAAATGTATTTCTTATAAAAATGCTGTTATTTTTTTTCATTATCTACTCTGAATATTTATAAGATAAGTAAAGACGAAGTAACAATCTGAATTTTGATAATATAATAATTATATATGATATTCTGTAATCCTAAGTCAGTTCTTTACTAAGCCGAAGCAAATACGAGGTATACCGACACCCTCTAAGATGCTACCTAATTTACAGGGAAGTGATTATGGCCAACTTGAGTAAGGAGATGTGAGTAAACCTCTCTTGGATGCTCTGTATAGTATACCTGGAGGGTGTTTCGGGGTCAACACCCCCGCGTATGGTATACCTGGAGGGTGTTTCGGGGTCAACGCCCCCACAGCCCGCTCCATGACGAGGCATCGTTGTAAGGAAAATGCTACGTTTCTTTCTGACTTACGCTAACAGACGTCTGATAGAAGGTCTATAGAGAGCCATAAGGAAACCTTTACCCTAGTCACATGCATCAAAACCACACATATTTGCAGCCTCACCATCTGCCCCTGGAACAGCACCGTATATCACAGCCCTGTGTCAGCTGCCCCTGGAACAGCACCGTATATCACAGCACTGTGTCAGCTGCCCCTGGAACAGCACCGTATATCACAGCACTGTGTCAGCTGCCCCTGGAACAGCACCGTATATCACAGCACTGTGTCAGCTGCCTCTGACACAACACTGTGATGTACCAAACTCCATTATATCACACGTCCACCTGCCACTCTCAGCACACCTCGTGCGCCAGACACCACAGAGTCCTTGGTGTGAAGAATAGTATACTACGGTCTATACCATTTCCACAGAATTTGTAAAACCTTCCTGCCAAACACTAAATCATTCTAACTGCAAAGTAGAGTCATTCATACCTCAGAGGTTCATCATTCTCGCTGCCACTGATGATATAAACTATAATGAGAGAGATTTTCATGAGTCTAACCTTTATATCTTCTGATATATCGTATTTATTTTTCCCTTCGAGGGAGGTTTGTTGATGCTGGTGAAGGGATCTTGATCGAAGGAACTAGAGCTACTCCTTCCCATCCTGGGATCAATGTTTGGTCACTTGCCCTTTCTCAAAACTTATCTTACCAAAATGGGTTTTACACATATTTCTGAATGTAATAAAAACAACAACAACAATAATAATAATAATAATAATAATAATAATAATAATAATAATAATAATAATAATGATAATAATAATAATAATAATAATATTATTATTTTTATTATTTTTATTATTATTATTATTATTATTATTATTATTATTATTATTTTAAAATAAAATAAATATTAATTGTAACTTATACATCATTCAATAAAATTTTCGTAATCCTCTCTCTCTCTCTTCATCTTACTATGAATCAATAGTCCTGTCTATTTCTCTCTCTCCATTATTCCCCAAAGGTTTCTCTTAATCTCTTTTCCTTCCATAGTCCAGTGCTCGTCACACATACCCTTTACCCTCCCTTCACCTTAACCCATAAATCCTCTCCAATACTTTGATCCCGAGAATTCTCTCTGCCCACTAACACTGTGAGAGAGTGAATATCATGAAGGGTATTAAAGATTCTCTTCACACACACACACACACGCAAACACACACACACACACACACACACACACACACACACACACACAGAGGGGTGGATAGACTGCATTTTCTTGGACTGCAAGGAGGCGTTCGACACAGTTTCTCACAAGAGGTTAATGCAAAAGCTAGAGAATCAGGCACACGTAACAGGAAAGGCACTGCAATGGATCAAAGAATATCTGACAGAGAGGCATCAACGAGTCATGATACGTGATGAGGTGTCAGAGTGGGCACCTGTGACGAGTGGGGTTCCACAAGGGTCAGTCCTAGGACCTGTACTGTTTTTGGTATATGTGAATGACATAACGGAAGGGATAGACTCAGAAGTGTCCCTGTTTGCAGATGATGTGAAGTTAATGAGAAGAATTAAATCAGTCGAGGATCAGGCAGGACTACAAAGAGACCTGGACAGGCTACAAGCCTGGTTCAGTAACTGGCTACTTGAATTTAACCCTGCCAAATGTAAAGTCATGAAGATAGGGAAAGGGCAAAGAAGACCGCAGACAGAGTATTGTCTAGGTGGTCAAAGACTGCAAACCTCACTCAAGGAAAAAGATCTTGGGGTGAGTATAATACCGAGCACATCTCCTGAGGCACACATCAATCAGATAACTGCTGCAGCATACGGGAGGCTGGCAAACCTAAGAATAGCGTTCCAATACCTCACTAAGGAATCATTCACGACTCTGTACACCATATACGTCAGGCCCATACTGGAGTATGCAGCACCAGTTTGGAACCCACACCTGGTAAAGCACGTCAAGAAATTAGAGAAAGTGCAAAGGTTTGCAACAAGACTAGTCCCAGAGCTAAGGGTATTGTCCGACGAAGAAAGGTTAAGGGAAATCGGCCTGACGACACTAGAGGACAGGAGGGTTAGGGGAGACATGATAACGACATATAAAATACTGGGAGGAATAGATAAGGTGGACAGAGAAATGATGTTCCAGAGAGGGGACACAGAAATAAGGGGTCACAATTGGAAGTTGAAGACTCCTATGAGTCAAAGGGATGTTAGGAAGTATTTCTTCAGTCATAGAGTTGTCAGGAAGTGGAATAGCCTAGAAAGCGACATAGTGGAGGCAGGAACAATACATAGTTTTAAGACGAGGTTTGATAAAGCTCATGGAGCAGGGAGAGAAGGACCTAGTAGCAATCAGTGAAGAGGCGGGGCCAGGAGCTATGACTCGACCTCTGCAACCACAAATAGGTGAGTACAAATAGGTGAGTACACACACACACACACAGGATTAATACATAGCTTTAAGAAAAGGTATGATAAAGCTCACAGAGCAGGGATTTTTATAATTATAATTATAATCAGTGTCAAGGAACCTCCCTTGAGGGGACAGAGCTCGGAGTGAGTGACCTAGTAGCGACCAGTGAAGAGGCGAAGGCCAGGAGCTATGACTCGCCCCTGCAACCACAATTAGGTGAGTACTCACACTCACACTGTGTTAGAGGTCCAGTGGGACAGAGAACTGGCAGGGAAATCGGAAAATGAGATGATGGATTATGTGTCAACAATATGCAAGAATACGTTGGGGAGGTTCGTATCCTAGGGCAACAGACATAATGAGAAGGCCAGGACGAGCCCTTGGTTCACCCAAAGGTGTAGAGGCAAAAACCAAGTGCACTAGGGAATGGAAAAAAGTATAGAAGGCAAAGACCCAGGATGTAGAGAACTGGTTTGATAAGTACACTTTCCTGCATGAAACAAACAAGACAAGTGTTACTTATCTTGAACAGCACGATGTCCAGCAGCTTCTCCTGAAATCCCTTCAGGGTGCAGTCCCAGTTTCCACAGTGGGTGTTGATTAACAAGTGTGTTAGAAAACAATTTGCCCCAATGGAGCGTATATCCAGCATTCCATTATCATCTGAAATGCGTAGAGATGCTCACTTGGGTTTGGATGAATCACCCAGGTGTCACGGGATTTATTAGTAATTCCAGTCAAATCTCACCTCTAGCTATTAGCTGCAGCTATCGTAATTAAATGTGGGTATGGCTTTACTTACCTGGATATCGTAACTGACCTAGTTTGAGGTAGGGGAAGTATATCTCGATATCGTTGTCTTGAGTAGTTTCTACAGATGCGTAGTTATGTCCTCACTCGTTGATAGGGAGTCACTTTGTTCATAACACCTGAATGTATACCTCGACACAAACTTTACACTTATCAGGATTACACAGCGGATGATACACTCGTGTTTCTTTTTAACACTAGTTTTCTTAGTGGAGATTCACAATATTTCAGAGTTTGCTGCACAAAGTCAGTATTTTCTTTGTTCTCAGCAGGAGGTAGGTGACGTGTGTTCACCCTCTGATATCTGGATTCAACCTAGCTTGTCGCCCTGCCCAGCACCCACCAGTTCACCCTCCGCACCAAAAAAACTGCTGAGTGCAGTTTTATCATTCTTCCTTACTACACATAGCAACATTATTCAGTACAAGAGGGTAGGTTTTTGTTATCTAGCTATAAACTAGATAATAGTCCCAACTTGTAGATAAAGTGGGGCGCAGGTTTTCCTTAATTTTCCTACTAAGGGGAAAGAGTAATTACTCTCGTTTAACCTCGTTGTGTAGTTGATCAGGATATCTAGCAAGGAGAGGAAGGCATGCCTCGTGACGCTATGGTACATACATGTGTTCCTCATAAAACTGTTTGCAAGGAAGGAAGAGTCCACTAGCCCCTTCTGGGAGGGCTGAGTGGGCTGAGAGATACCCCGTTTACTGAAGAATTTTCTCCACACAGGAGAACAAGGAGTGTAGACAAAGAGCAAGAAATGAATATGCACAGGTAAGGAGGGAGATCCAACGACAATACGAAAATTACATAGCAGCAAAACCCAAGTCTGACCAGAAGCTGTTGTAGAGTCACATCAGGAAGAAAACAACAGTCAAACACCAGGTAATCAGGCTGAGGAAGGAAGGAAGGGAGTTCACACGAAACGAAACTGTAGTTCACGAGGAGTTCAACATAAAATTCAAAGAAGTGCTCACAGTGGTAGACAGAAAGGACTCCAAAAAGACGGAGAGGTGGGATACACCAACAAGTGCTGGACACGATACATACAACCGATGAGATGAAGAGGACGCTAAGCGAACTAGATATCTCAAAGGCGATGGGGCCTGATAACATATCTCTGTGAGTCCTATCTACATAGGGTGACTACCTGAGGTATGGAAGACAGCAAGTGTAGTCCCAGTTTTTTTAAGAAATGGGAACAGACACGCAACATTAATGCAGACCAATGTCACTGACATGTATTGGATGCAAAATCATGGAGAAGATTATCAGGAGAAGAATGGTGGATCGCCTAGAGTTTATGACAAGATAACAGCAGTACGACATGAGAGAGAGGAGTGGGTAGATTGAGTTTTCTTGGACTGTAAGAAGGCATTTAACACAGTTCCACACAAGAGACTGGAGAAAAAGCTGGAGGACCAGGCAGGTATAACAGGGAAGGCACTGCAATGGATCAGAGAATACCTGACGGGAAGGATGCAGCGAGTCATGGTACGTGAAGAGGTGCCAGAGTGGGCGCCTGTGATGAGCGGGGTTCCACAGAGGTCAGTCCTAGATCTGGTGCTGTTCCTGGTATAACTGAATGACATGACGGAAGGAATAGACTTAGAAGTATCCCTCTTTGCAGACGATGTGAAGTTAATGAGGTGAATTCAGTCAGAGGAGGATAAGGCAGTACTACAAAGGGATCTGGAAAGGCTGCAGGGCTAGTCCAGCAATTGGCTCCTGGAGTTCAACCTACCAAGTGCAAAGTCATGAAGATCGGGGAAGGGCAAAGAAGTCCGCAGTCAGAGTACAGTCTAGGGGCCAAAGACTACAAACCTTACTCAAGGAAAAGAATCTTGAGTTGTGTATAATACCGAGCACATGTCCTGAGGCGCACATCAACCAAATAACTGTTGCAGCATATGGGCGACTAGCGAACCTAAGAACTGAATTCCGACGTCTCAAAAAAGAAGTCGTTCCGAGGTTAAGGGAAATCGACCTGACGGCACTGGAGGACAGAAGAGATAGAGGGGATATGATAACGACATATAAAATGCTGAGAGGAATCGATTAGGTGGACAGAAGCAGGATGTTCCTGAGATGGGACACAGGAAGAGGTCTCAGTTGGAAGTTGAAGACTCAGATGAATCACAGGGATGTTAGGAAGAATTTCTTCAGTCACAGAGTGGTCAGGAAGTGGAATATTTGATAAGTGATGTAGTGGAGGCAGGATCCATACGTAGCTTTAAGAAGAAGTATGATAAAGCTCATGGAGCAGGAAGAGTGACCTAGTAGCGACCAGTGAAGAGGCGACGCCAGGAGCTGTGAATCGACCCTTGCAACCACAAATAGGTGAGTACAGATAGATGAGAACACAAACACACACACACTGTATATAAGGACTCAAACGGGTAATGGGAATAGAATAATTGAAGTGAAGAACAGAATAACCAGGGAGGAGCAGCAATAGTCATCGTACAGCTGCAACCAGGATGGACGACACCTCTACCAGGCGTAATGTACAAAACACCTATTTTGTGGTTGCAGGTACATGATGAGTTATCAGTTTTAGCCCTGGGTTACTGGTAGCTGCGGGTTGCAAACTCTGCTCCAGAGTGATTGTCATACATACAGCATTTTGCATTTAGAAGGAAGACAAACTTGGTAGGAGAAAGAAAGTAGCCTTGGTAGGATACGTGCGCACGCAGGAGTAGGTGAGGCCTAGTGGGTCTACAGAACTTACCATAATTTTAAGCACACAAAGACAGTGCACAGTGCAGAGACTCTAACAGACAACTGCAGTTCCCAGGAACAGCTAAGCAGGAAAGGCAGACAACTGAGCATAGGGGCTTCAGCCAGGAAAGGGATCAAAGGCAGGAACACTTCAATTGAAGGAACTAAAACACCTCAGAGGATGCAAAGGAAGAATACAGTGGGAGGACAAAAGGAAGAGGTCAGTTTTTGTCTATGGGCTCCAGGAAGTCGAGGGGGAAACCTATGATGAAAGAAAATAGGAGAAAAAAGCGATTGAAGATATCATGAAAGCCATAGGTGAGGATGGCATGACCCAGGTGACCAATTTTTGGGAGAATTGGGGGGTTTGCAAGTGGAAGGAAACGGCCTGTCAAAGTAATCTTCAAGGCAGAATCAGCTCGAACCAGGATCCTGCTGGAGAAAGCACGTCTGAGGGACAAACCCGTATACCGGAGAGTGTACCTCAATCGAGATAGAACACAAGAAGAAAGGACGATACTGAAAGAGAGGGTACAAAGATGAAAGGAGGATTGAGAGGCAATGATGAAGATGAACAGAAGAACCCAGACCCAGGTGGAAGAGCAAACACAACCGCCAGAAACACCTGCAGAAGAACTCCAACTATGACAACCCCAATGCAACTGAACACTCCAAACCAAAACCCGCACACTGTTCCCTCTGTCTCCATCCCCCACATCACAAACCCCACCCCTAAAGCAACCCCCTACGGGCACTCTGCCCCCAACCCCTCATCACAAACCCCACCCCCACTGCAACCTCGTATAGGCCCCACCAGGGCTCCCCCTCCCCCAACCCAAATGTTCTCCCAGAACCATAGTTTTAGAAAAGAAGTTGAAGGTTTAGTACACGAATGCAGATGGAATAATGAATAAAAATGAGTAGTGGAATGAAAGAATCAATGAGAAGTCCCCAGACATCATAGCAGTCACAGAAACGAAACTTACTGAGACAATAAAAGACGCAATCTTCCCACCGGGATGTCAGATCCTGAGAAAAGATAGAAGGAGCAGAGGGAAAGGAGGGGTTGCACTGCTTATAAAAAACCGCTAGAGATTTGAGGAAATGGAAAGCATAGACGAGATTAGTGAAAGGGATTTCATAGTAGGTACAATTCAGTCTGGGGAATATAAGGTAGTCATTGCAGTGATGTATAACCCACCACAGAACTGCAGGAGGCCAAGAGCGGAATATGAGTAGAGCAACAGAGTAATGGTGGACACACTGACCGAGGTGGCA
Organism: Cherax destructor; assembly: GCA_009830355.1. NCBI lineage: Eukaryota > Metazoa > Arthropoda > Malacostraca > Decapoda > Parastacidae > Cherax > Cherax destructor. Next base: position 29,638 of record WNWK01010194.1, on the reverse strand, counting down.
AGACGAGCTCACTCGAGCAGAGCAAAGTTACTGGTTATGGGCGATTTCAACCACAGGGAGATCGACTGGGAAAACATGGGAGTCCCGAAACATGGAGAGCCAAGATGTTGGATGTGGTACTGGAAAACCTCATGCATCAACATGTCAGAGACACTACCAGAGACAGAGGGATGAACCAGCGAGACTGGAGCTCGTGTTCACCTTGAGCAGTTCAGATATTGAGCACATCACATATGAGAGGCCTCTTGGAGTTAGTGATCACGTGGTTCTGAGTTTTGAATACATAGTAGAGTTACAAGTGGAGAGGGTAACAGGAGTTGAAAGGGAAAAGCCAAACTATAAAAAGGGGGACTACACATGTATGAGAAACTTCCTGCAGGAGTTTCAGTGGGACAGGAAATTGGTAGGAAAGTCAGTAAACGAAATGATGGAATACGTAACAACAAAATGCAAGGAGGCAAAGGAAAGGTTTATTCCAAAGGGCAAAACAAATAATGGGAAGACCAAAACGAAGGTGTAGAGAGGCAAAAACTAAGTGCACTAGGGAATGGAAAAAGAAAAGAAGACAAAGGACCCACGTATATAAGGAGATTAATCGAAGAGCCAGAAAGAGTATGCACAGATAAGGAGGGAGGCCCAGCGACAGTACGAAAACAACATTGCATTGAAAGTCAAGTCTGACCCGAAACTACTGTATAACCACAGTAGAAAGACAACAGTCAAAGACTACGTGATCAGGCTGAGGAAAGAAGGTGGGGAACTCACAAGAAACGATCAAGAGGTATGTGAGGAGCTCAACACGAGATTTAAGGAAGTAATTACAGTGGAGACAGGAAGGACTTTGGGAAGGCAGAAGAGAGGAGGACAAGTGTTGGATGACATACATACAACTGAGAGGTGAAGAAGCTGCTAAGTTACCTTGATACATCAAAGGCAATGGGACCGGACATCTCCCCGTGGGTCCTTAGAGAGGGAGCAGAGATGCTGTGTGTGCCACTAACCAAAATCTTCAACACATCCCTTGAAACTGGGTAACTACCTGAGGTATGGAAGACGGCAAATGTAGTTCCCATTTTTAAGAAAGGAGACAGAAACGAGGCACTAAATCATAGACCAGTGTCACTGACGTGTATAGTATGTAAAGTCATGGAGAAGATTATCAGGAGGAGAGTGGTAGAGCACTTGGAACAGAACAAGATTATAAATGACAACCAGCACGGATTCATGGAAGGCATATCCTGTGTCACAAACCTTGTTGAATTTTATGCCAAAGTAACAGAAGTCAGACACGAGAGAGAGAGGGGTGGGTTGACTGCATTTTCCTGGACTGCAAGAAGGTCTTCGACAAAGTTTATCACTAGAGATTAGTGCAGAAGCTAGAGGATCAGGCACATATAACAGGAAGGTACTGCAATGGATCAGAGAATACCTGACAGGGAGGCAACAACGAGTCATGGAAAGAGATGAGATATCACAATGGACGCCTGTGACGAGCGGGGTTCCACAGGGGTCAGTCCTAAGACCAGTGCTGTTTTTGGTAAATGTGAATGACATGTCCTAGTTTTCAGATGATGTGAAGATAATGAGAAGAATTAAATCAGATGAGGACCAGGCATGACTACAAAGAGACCTGGACAGGATGGACACGTGTCCAGTAACTGGTTACTAGAATTTAACCAGGCCAGATGCAAAGTCATGAAGATCGGGGAAGGGCAAAGAAGACAGCAGACAGGGCTAGGTGGCCAAAGATTGCAAACCTCACTCAAGGAGAAAGATCTTGGGGTGAGTATAATACCGAGCACATCTCCGGAAGCACACATCAACCAGTTAACTTCTGCAGCATATTGGCGACTGGCAAACCTGAGAATAGCGTTTCGATACCTCAGTAAGGAATCGTTCAAGACACTGTACACCGTGTACGTCAGGCCCATACTGGAGTATGCAGCACCAGTTTGGAACCCACACCTGGTCAAGCACGTCAAGAAATTAGAGAAAGTGCAAAGGTTTGAAACAAGGCTAGTTCCAGAGCTAAGGGGAATGTCCAACGAAGAAAGGTTAAGGGAAATAGGCCTGACGACACTGGAGGACAGGATGGTTAGGGGTGACATGGTAACGACATGCAAAATACTGCGAGGAATAGATAAGGTGGACAGACAGGATGTTCCAGAGATGGGACACAGAAACAAGGGGTCACAATTGGAAGTTGAAGACTCAGATGCATCACAGGGATGTTAGGAAATATTTCTTCAGTCACAGAGTTGTCAGGAAGTGGAATAGTCTGGAAAGACGTAGTGGAGGCAGGAACCATACATAATTTTAAGACGAGGTATGATAAAGCTCATGGAGCAGGGGAAGAGAGAGGACCTAGTAGCGGTCAGTGAAGAGGCGGGGCCAGGAGCTGAGTCTCGACTCATGCAACCACAAATAAGTGAGTACAAAGAGTTGAGTACATTCACACACACCCACACCTGTCAGGAAGACAGCAGCGAGTCATGGTACGTGGCGAGGTGTCAGAGTGGGCGCCTGTGACGAGTGGGGTTCCACAGGGGTTAGTCCTAGAACCGGTGCTGTTTCTGGTGTTTGTGAACGAAATGACGGAAGGAATATACAGTGGACCCCTCTATTCGAACACACCAAAACTCACCCTCATTCCAGAATGCTGTTCAAGTGCTGTTACCAAACAAATTTATTCCCATAAGGAATGATGTAATTATATTAGTCCATTTCAGACCCCCAAAAATACACTTATAAAAGCACTTACAATAATAAACTTACAAACTTACATAAAAGGGAGAGTTTTGGAGTGTTCGAATAGCGGGGTCCACTGAACTCCGAAGTGTTCTGTTTGCAGATGATGTGAAGTTGATGAGAAGAATTCAATCGGACGAGGACCAGGCAGAACTACAAAGCGATCTGGACAAGCTGCAGGCCTGGTCCAGCAATTGGCTCCTGGAGTTCAACCCCACCAAGTGCAAAGTCATGAAGATTGGGGAAGGGCAAAGAAGACCGCAGATGGAGTACAGTCTAGGGGGCCTGAGACTACAAACCTCAATCAAGGAAAAAAATCTTGGGGTGAGTATAACACCAGGCACATCTCCTGAGGCGCACATCAACCAAATAACTGCTGCAGCATACGGGCGCCTAGCAAACCTAAGAACAGCATCCCTACATCTTAATAAGGAATCGTTCAGAACCCTGTACACTGTGTACGTTAGGCCCAAATTGGATTATGCGGCACAAATTTAGAACCCACACCTAGCGAAGCACGTAAAGAAACTAGTTCCGGAGCTAAGGGGTATGTCCTAAGAGGAGAGATTAAGGGAAATCGACCTGACGACACTGGAGAACAGGAGAGATAACGACATATAAAATACTGAGAGGAATTGGCAGGGTGGACAGAGACAGAATGTTCCAGAGATGGGACACAGCAACAAGGAGACACAGTTGGAAGTTGAAGACTCAGATGAATCACAGAGATGTTAGGAAGTATTTCTTCAGTCACATAGTTGTCAGGAAGTGGAATAGTTTGGGAAGCGATGTAGTGGAGGCAGGATCCATTCATAGTTTTAAGAAGAGGTATGATAAAGCTCATGGTGCAGGGAGAGTGACCCAGCAGCGGCCAGTGAAAAGGCAGAGCCAGGAGCTATGAATCGACCCCTGCAACTACAACTAGGTGAGTACACACACACACACACACACACACACAGACTTTATTCAGAAAACCACTAGTAACCAACCTTCTAAAACGAGTCTTCAAATTATTATGCACTGTATACTCACTTTGCTTGCTTGGTGTGTTTCCAGGTCTTCCATGGTAGCCACCTCACAATACCTCCTCCCTTCCATGGTAGCCACCTCACAGTACCTCCTCCCTTCCATGGTAGCCACCTCACAGTACCTCCTCCCTTCCATGGTAGCCACCTCACAGTACCTCCTCCCTTCCATGTCTTCCTCCTCCTCCATTACTTTTTGTCCTTTTGTCTCTTCTTTTCCTCATCGTGCTTCTTTCTTCACCACTCCACACAGCAATGGCAGCACTGAGAGCACACTCTTCCTTGTAGGATTTTATAACGACTTCACACTACTTTTTATCTAAGATGTTACGCGCAAGAGATCCCGCTCTTCCTATCAAGAAATAAAAATCTATATAATATATATATATATATATATATATATATATATATATATATATATATATATATATATATATCAATAACAACACTCCGACTAGCCAAGGATTCGAACCCATGCTGATTTGTCCCGCCTCATGGTGAGCGAAAACCCCTGACGCTCTAACCCACAGGACCAAGCAATCCTACAAGAACCAAGCACCCAGCCAAGCTAGGTGTGTTACCCTTGGTCCGAGGACATACGGTGGTGTGGAAGCCTCTGAGCTAATTTCATTCTCCTCCCTGTTTGGTGTACTAGCCTAAACGAGCAGTATTTTATATTACTATGACCATGAACAAGTGGTATTCATCAATAACAACACTGCGACTAGCCAAGGATTCGAACCCTATAATTTAAAGTATCTTGAGACATTAAAATACTCAAATTAAGCTTTTAAGTTCTTGAGTGTTTTTCACATTTGTTGCCTAAATTATTAATTTGGTATTACCGTGTAATGTTGGTATTAGCTTTTTTCTGTGTAACTTATAATATTGGTATGTTCTAAAAAAAATTGGAATTATAATGTTGGTACTACCTTATAATGCTGGTATTACTTTGTAATGTTGGAATTACTTTATAATGTTGGTATTAGCTACCAGGCAAAAAACAGCAGCCACAAGCCAAGAAACAACAGCTATAAGCCATGAAACAGCAGCCATAAGCAAAGAAACAGCAGCCACACGCCAGGAAACAGTAGCCACAAGCCAGAGAACAGCAGCCACCAACCAAGAAACAGCAACCATCAGCAAGAAACAGCAGTCACTAGCCAAGAAACTGCAGCCATAATCCAGGAAACAGCAGCCTCCAGCCAAGTAACAGCAGCTACAAGCCAAGTAACAGCAGATACAAGCCAAGAAATGGCAGTCATTAGCCAAGAAACAGCAGCCACCATTCAAGAAACAGCAGCCACAAGCCAGGAAACAGCAGCCATAAGCCAAGAAGTTTCAGCCACAAGCCAAAAAGCAGAAGCCAGAAGCCAGGAAACAGTAGACACAAGCCAGGAAATTGTAGCAAACAGCCAATAAGCAGTAGCCACAAGCCAGGAAGCAGCAGCCATACGCCAGGAAAAGCACCCACAAACCAGGAAACAGCAGCCACACGCCAATAAACAGTAACCACAAGCCAGGAAGCAGCAGCCACATGCCAGGAAACAGCAGCAACAAGCCAGGAAACAGCAGCCATACGCCAGGAAAAGCACCCACAAACCAGGAAACAGCAGCCACACGCCAATAAACAGTAACCACAAGCCAGGAAGCAGCAGCCACATGCCAGGAAACAGCAGCCACAAGCCAGGAAACAGCAGCCACATGGCTGCCAAGATCAGTCGGATGCCAGATAATTCATTAAATCATCTGTTTCTACTATATTTTTCAAATTATTATCGAATGATATCAAAATAAACAAAGTCAGCTTGTGCATCTTATTCACTCATCATTTCTGTGACAGAAATAATGAGTGAAGATGTGGGGCCAGGAACTATGAATCGACCCCTGCAACTACAATTAGGTGAGTACACATAGTCTCACACACAAACACACACACAAGACAAGTCCCGGAACTAAGTCACTCTCCTTCGAGGAGAGGTTAAGTGAAATCAACTTGACTACACTGGAGGACAGGGGAGATAGGGAGGACACGATAACGACGTATACAGTACTGAAAAAAAATTGACAAGGTGGATTGGGACAGAATGTTTCAGAGATGGGACACAGCATCAAGGGGTCACAACTGGAAGCTGAAAACTCAGACGAATCACAGAGATGTTAGGAAGTATTTCGTCAGTCATAGAGTTGTCAGGAAGTGGAACAATCTGGTGAGTGATGTTAGGAAGTTAGGTGTTGGTTATGCAATTATTAGTTTTTTTTTCCATAACATAGTTTGCCTAATAAACTAGTGAACTGTTCTGTATTTTTTGCCATTTCTATTATTTCTTCGAAGTCATCCATTACCTGTCATTTTTACATTTGTCTGATTTTGTCCGCTTTTAGACAGTTTTGTAAAAGCATCCATAATAGGTTATTAAATTTTTCCCTCATCCTCATATTTTCAAAAAAAATCAATATATCATTTAATCTCTTAGCTTAAGATTTTCTGTGTTGACTAATATTTCTTATACTCTTTCCAATTAATTCAGTGGTATCTTTTTTACTTTTAAGACACTATCTTATTTTCTAGGCTAGGTAACTTCCTACGATCACCTGACACAAAGAAAAAATATGGAAAACTCCTCTGAGTTAATATTCAAGAAATCATTCAAAATTTCTTGACAAGAATAAGAGATGGGTCAATCAAAGCTGGCAGTTGCGTCTGGGGAGGAATAATAGTCAGCAAGACTATAGAGAGATCTTTACCTGCATTTCTATTTTCGTGTACTGGTACTAGGTAACTAGTGTTGGAGAAGCTCGAAGAATGCTTGAGAGGTTTTGCTGTGGTTTAATATTCTAAGATTACCCACGAACAATTTGTTGGGGCAGCTCTGTAGACTCTTCCAGTAGAGTACCTCCACTGATAAAGATATTCCGTTTGCAGCAGCATCAGAGTGGAGAAGATCGTCTCCAAAATGCTTAAGACTACCTCCCTGGAGCTCAAGTTCCTCTCCTAGTAATAAGAGCCGCATGCCTATCTCCTTGGAGCACAAAGTTCCCCTCCTAGTAATGAGGGTCAAATGCCTAAAAAATTACGTCTGGTGTCTTTATAATGCGTAAACAGTAAGAGTTAGAACGCTTCAGAGTATTTCTTACAATATTCACCGAATATTAGCTCGTCTGTACCACTGAATTTCCACACCACTTTGGCGTCTAGGTTCTCATGTACTATGTTGCTAAGAGAGACTTTTCCGAATCTGTTCTTCACAATTAAAGGCTCTAAATGGGCACTTACTATAGACGATGTGGCTGCCAGAATAATTCAAATAAATTAATTATTTTTTTAAATTTAAATTTTAGTGTTATGAAGACATAAGCGCTAAGAATTTTTTTACAATATTGAATTGACTCGACTTCAGCTCACTATATATTTCCTCGAAATCCAGGAGATACACTCGAAGCTCAATAGTCACTCATCCTTGACTCGACGAACTAATATTATTCAATATTTTCTCAAAAGTTCTCATTTTTCTTCGCAATTCTACCAATATTCCTGGAGAAAGTCATCAAATTTTATTAACTTGATATCAAGAGAATTCATAGATATTTAATGTCGCAGCCAACCTCACAGAGGCACAGACAGACACACACACACACACACACACACACACACACACACACACACACACACACACACACATAACGGAAGGGATAGACTCAGAAGTGTCCCTGTTTGCAGATGATGTGAAGTTAATGAGAAGAATTAAATCAGTCGAGGATCAGGCAGGACTACAAAGAGACCTGGACAGGCTACAAGCCTGGTCCAGTAAGTGGCTCCTTGAATTTAAACCTGCCAAATGTAAAGTCATGAAGATCGGGGAAGGGCAAAGAAGACCGCGGGCAGAGTATAGTCTAGGTGGCCAAAAACTGCAAACTTCACTCAAGGAAAAAGATCTTGGGGTGAGTATAATACCGAGCACATCTCCTGAGGCACACATCAATCAGATAACTGCTGCAGCATACGGGCGGCTGGCAAACCTAAGAATAGCGTTCCAATACCTCACTAAGGAATCGTTCAAGACTCTGTACACCATATACGTCAGGCCCATACTGGAGTATGCAGCACCAGTTTGGAACCCACACCTGGTCAAGCACGTCAAGAAATTAGAGAAAGTGCAAAGGTTTGCAACAAGACTAGTCCCAGGGCTAAGGGGATTGTCCTACGAAGAAAGGTTAAGGGAAATCGGCCTGACGACACTAGAGGACAGGATGGTTACGGGACACATGATAACGACATATAAAATACTGCGAGGAGTAGATAAGGTGGACAGAGACAAGATGTTCCAGAGAGTGTGCACAGAAACAAGGGGTCACAATTGAAAGTTGAAGACTCCTATGAGTCAAAGGGATGTTAGGAAGTATTTCTTCAGTCATAGAGTTGTCAGGAAGTGGAATAGCCTAGAAAGCGACGTAGTGGAGGCAGGAACCATACATAGTTTTAAGACGAGGTTTGATAAAGCTCATGGAGCAGGGAGAGAGAGGACCTAGTAGCAATCAGTGAAGAGGCGGAGCCAGGAGTTATGAATCGACCCCTGCAACCACAAATAGGTGAGTACAAATAGGTGAGTACACACACACACACACACACACACACACACACACACACACACACACATCGGAAGAGGACCAAGCAGGTCTTCAAACAGACCTGGACAAGCTTGACATCTGGTCTAGCAACTGGCTTCTCGAATTCAATCCCACCAAATGCAAAGTCATGAAGATCGGAGAAGGACAAAGAAGACCGCTGACAGAGTACAGGCTAGGTGGACAAGGGCTACAAACCTCGGCAAAGGAGAAAGACCTTGGGGTGAGTATAACGCCAAGCACGTCTCCGGAGGCACACATCAACCAGATAACTGCGGCAGCATATGGGCGACTGGCAAACCTAAGATTAGCGTTCCGTTACCTAAACAAGGAATCGTTCATGACACTGTACACCGTGTACGTCAGGCCCATACTAGAATATGCAGCACCAGTCTGGAACCCACACCTGGTCAAGCACGTAAAGAAACTAGAGAAAGTGCAAAGGTTTGCGACAAGGCTAGTTCCACAACTCAGGGGTCTGTCCTATGAAGAAAGGTTGAGGGAAATAGGACTAACAACACTGGAGGAAAGAAGGGTCAGAGGAGACATGATAACGACATACAAAATACTGCGGGAATCGACAAGGTAGACAGGGACAGGATGTTCCAGAGAGGGAACACAGAAACAAGGGGACACAACTGGAAGCTGAAGACTCAGATGAGTCAAAGGGATGTTAGGAAGCATTTCTTCAGCCACAGAGTAGTCAGGAAGTGGAATAGTCTAGAGAAAGATATAGTGGAGGCAGGAACCATACATAGTTTTAAGACGAGGTATGATAGAGCTCATGGAGCAGGGAGAGCAGAGACCCAGTAGCAGACAGCGAAGAGGCGGGGCCAGGAGCTGAGTCTCGACCCCTGCAACCACAATTAGGTGAATTAGGTGAGTACACACACACACACACACACACACACACACACACACCCACACACAAAAGTAAGAAGGCGTTTGACACAGTTCCACACGAGATTAGTGCAGAAGCTGGAGGACCAGGCAGGGGTAACAGGGAAGGCACTACAATGGATCAGGGAATACCTGTCAGGAAGACAACAGCGAGTCATGGTACGTGGCGAGGTGTCAGAGTGAGCGCCGGTGACGAGTGGGGTTCCACAGGGGTCAGTCCTAGGACTGACCCCTTCTATGACGGTACTCGGGAGTTTGTTACACTCATCCACAACTCTATTACTAAACCAGTTCTTTCCTATATCCTTTCTGAATCTGATTTTTTCCAACTTGAAACCATTGCTGTGAGTCCTGTCTTGGCTGGATATTTTCAGCACGATATTTTCATCGTCTTTATTTATTCCTGTTTTCTATTTATACACCTCAATCATATTCCCCCTAATTCTACGTCTTTCTAGAGAGTGCAGATTCAGGGCCCTCAGTCTATCCTCATGGGGAAGATTTTTGATACATGGGATCAACTTTGTCATCCTCCTCTGTACGTTTTCCAGTGAATTTACATCCATTTTGTAATATGGTGACCAGAACTGTGCAGCATAATCTAAATGAGGCCTAACCAAGGATATATAGAGTTGAAGAACAACCTGAGGACTTCTATTATTTATACTTCTTGATATGAAGCCAAGGATTCTGTTAGCTTTATTGCGAACAATTATGCACTGTTGTCTTGTTTTCAGATTACTGCTGACCAGGACTTCTAAATAATTTTCGCAATCACAAGTATTAACATCTACATTATTCAGTTTATATGTGACATGGTTATTGTCCTGCCCAACATTTAGAACTTTGAATTTGTGTATATTAAACTGCATCTGCCACTTCTTTGACCACTGCATCAGTCTATTCAAATCATCCTGGAGTTCTCTAATGTCCTCATTAGAAAGAACTTTACGCCCTTGGAGCTAATGATCACGTGGTTCTGAGATTTGAATACATAGTAGAGTTACAAGTGGAGAGGGTAACAGGAGTTGAATGGGAAAAGCCAAACTATAAAAGGAGGAACTACACAGGTATGAGGAACTTCCTGCATTAAGTCCAATGGGACAGAGAATTGGTAGAAAAGTCAGTAAACGAAATGATGGAATATGTAACAAAAAATGCAAGGAGGCAGAGGAAAGGTTTGTTCCCAAGGGTAACAGAAATAATGGGCAGACCAGAACGAGCCCTTGGTTTAGCCGAAGGTGTAGGGAGGCAAAAACTAAGTGCACTAGAGAATGGAAAAAGTACAGAAGGCAAAGGACCCAGGAAAATAAGGAGATTAGTCGAAGAGCCAGAAACGAGTATGCACAGATAAGGAGGGAGGCCCAGCGACAGTACGAAAACAACATAGCATCGAAAGTCAAGTCTGACCCGAAACTGCTGTATAGTCACATTAAGAGGAAGACAACAGTAAAAGACCAGGTGATCAGGCAGAGGAAAGAAGGTGGGGAACTCACAAGAAACGTTCAACAGGTATGTGTGGAGCTAAACACGAAATTTAAGGAAGTATTTACAGTAGAGACAGGAAGGACTCTAGGAAGACAGCACAGTGAGGGACACCAACAAGTGTTGGATGACATACACACATCTGAGGAGGAGGTAAAGAAGATGCTAAGTGACCTTGATACCTCAAAGGCGATGGGACAGGACAACATCTCCCTGAGGGTCCTCAGAAAGGAGCAGAGATCCTGTGTGTGCCACTAACCACAATGTTCAACACATCCCTTGAAACTGGGCAACTACATGAGGTATGGAAAACGGAACATATAGTCCCCATTTTTAAGAAAGAGGACAAAACGAGGGACTAAACTATAGTCCAGTGTCACTGACGTATATAGTATGTATAGTCATGGAGATTATCAGGAGGAAACCGGTGGAGCACCTGGAACGGAACAAGATTATAAATGACAACCAGCACGGATTCGTGGAAGGCAAATCCTATGTCACAAACCTTCTGTAGTTTTATGACAAAGTAACATAAGTAACACACAGGAGAGAGGGGTGTGTTGATTGCATTTTCCTGGGCTGCAAGAAGGCCTTTGACACAGTTCCTTACAAGAGATTAGTGCAGAAGCTGGAAGATCAGATGCGTATAACAGTAAGGGCACTGCAATGGATCAGAGAATATCTGACAGGGAGGCAACAACGAGTCATGGTACGTGATGAGGTATCACAATGGGCGCCTGTGACGAGCGGGGTCGCATAGGGGTCAGTCCTGTGACCAGTGCTATTTTTGGGATATGTGAATGACATCATGAAAGGGATAGACTCAGAAGTGTCTCTGTTCGCATATGATGTGAAGTTTATGAGGAGAATTAAATCAGATGAGGATCAGGCAGGACTATAAAGAGACCTGGACAGGCTGGACACCTGGTCTAGCAACTGGCTTTTCGAATTTAACCCCACCAAATGCAAAGTCATGAAGATCGGGGAAGGGCAAAGAAGACCGCAGACAGAGTATAGGCTAGGTGGCCAAAGACTGCAAACCTCACTCAAGGAGAAAGATCTTGGGGTGAGTATAACACCGAACACGTCTCCGGAAGCGCACATCAATCAGATAACTGCTGCAGCATATGGGCGACTGGCAAACCTGAGAATAGGGTTCCGATACCTTAGTAAGGAATCGTTCAAGACACTGTACACCGTGTATGCAGCACCAGTTTGGAATCTACGCCTGGTCAAGCACGTCAGGGCTTTAGACGAAGTGCAAAGGTTTGCAACAATGCTAGTTCCAGAGCTAAGGGAAATGGCCTAAGAAGAAAGCTTAAGGGAAATCGGCCTGACGACACTGGAGGATAAGAGGGTTAGGGGAGACATGATAATGACATACAAAATACTGCGTGGAATAGATAAGGTGGACAGAGACAGGATGTTCCAGAGATGTGACACAGAAACAAGGGGTGACAATTGGAAGTTGATGACTCAGATGAATCAAAGGGATGTTAGAAAGTATTTTTTCAGTCATAGAGTTGTCAGGAAGTGGAATAGTCTAGCAAGTGATGTAGTGGAGGCAGGATACATACGTCTTTAAGACGAGGTATGATAAAGCTCATGGAGCAGGGAGAGAAAGGACCTAGTAGCGATCATTGAAGAGGCTTTGCCAGGAGCTGAGTCTGGACCCCTGCAACCACAACCAGGTGAGTACAATTAAGTGGGTACACACACACACACATACACACACACACACACACACACACACACACACATTCATACACACAAGCTTCAATATGAAAAGTTGAAGAGATTACAGAGGTTGCTTGATTGATGGTTACTGGTTCTCACCCCCAGCTAGTGCAAATACAGTGGTACCTCGGTATATGTCCGCTTTGGAATAAGCCCATCTTGGTATTTTGGACGCGAAATTTTTTTCTTGGTATACGACCTTTGTTTGAAATACGACTCGCGTGCTAGAACTTGTATGGGTCAAAATGAGTCACGACACCGCGCACTACCCTTGTTTACCTCTCTCTCGATGTGGAGGAGTTAGTGGAGGGGTACAGGGAAGAGCTGATCACTGAGGAGCTGCAGGAACTTGAGGAGGAGCACAAGACTAAGATGGATGCAATCTCTTCAGGCTCAGAAGAGGAGATAGAGGAAGCCCCTACTTCATTAATCAAGGAAATCTTTGGCAAATGGATGGACGTCAAAAACTTTGCAAAGAAATACCACCCGAACAAAGCCCAAACAAGCCGTAATAGCATTGTTTGGAATGACCAGATAATGTCACATTTCCGAAACATCCTGAGGAGAAGGCAGAAGCAAAGTTCTTTGGACAGATTTTTAGTAAAAGTCAAACCTTGTGAGCTTCAACCAAGTCCAAATAGGAAAAAGAGACAGAAAAGAGAAGGGGACTCTCCTTCCAAACAATAACATTTCCTTCTCTTCCCTTCTCAGCACTATCCTAGTAGGCACTCGACTCTTCAGCAAAGTAAAGTGAGGTTAAATTTGCATTAATTTCATCTAATTCTTTTATATTTATGTATGTATTTTAGTATTAAGCAGTGTTTAAATTATATATTTTAGTATTAAGCAGTGTTTAAATTATATATTTTAGTATTAAGCAGTGTTTAAATTATTTTATACAACCCCATCAATGTATAATATGCCAATAACAATAGGATTGTTTTTTCATGGGATGGATTAATCGTTTTCCCTATATTTGTTATGGGAAAATTCGTTTGGTATACGTCCTGTTGGTATAAGTCCAAAATCCTGGAACGGATTAAGGACGTATACCGAGGTACCACTGTATAGTTGAAAATCGTGTTGGTTAAAATTAAATTAGTGACGAAGTATTAGCCAGGAAGCACAGTGGCTGTCAACTTCAACAAATAAATAAAACCAGCTTCATGTGCATGTCTAGCAAGTTTGAACAGCACTTCCAGGAAGCCTAACAAATAATCAATCATTACTCTGTATTGGTACCAATACCGGTCAGACGACTGAGAGGACTGACTTGTTGACCTGATAAGAACAAAATCGTAAGTGAAGCCTTGAAACGGTTAAAATACATAGAGTATTTTAAATTGATCTAAGGAGAACACTGTCTGAAAAGCTCAAAATATCGTTGCTTGCTTACTGTTAGTAAGACAAGTTAATGGAGGATTCTGATGGATGAGTATATGAAATAAGCAAGAAATCAAAGCTGAAAGCAGTTCTGAGACGGTGGATTTCTCGAAATTTGAATTATTTAAAATAATTAAAAGTAAATACCATTCCTGGAGGAGCAACAAATCTGCTCAGTGGGAAGTTATCTTTCTTGGATCAATAGATCTTCACCTGTACGACAGCATCGCCCTTTTCCCTTACACCTCTTTGAAGGAAGCATTTCAGTGAATAACCCTCAGCTGACATCGACATCAATGGTAATCTCAAAATTCATTCGTCATCAACAACACCAAGTTAAACTGAACACAGGCAACTTGATATCATCAACACCAAGGTAGAACTGATAAGTCAGCTGGCATCAACAACACCAGTGATAAACTGAACAGTCAGCTGACATCAACGTCATCAAACCTTTTTGTTTAACTGAACACAATCAGCTGACATCAACAACACCAGTTATAAACTCAACAGTTAGCTGGCATCAACTTGCCATGACAAGTTGATGCCAGACTTCTACCCATGTCAAGCATCAGCTTATCATGGGTACGAGTCCCACCCATTCTGTAACTTGATGAACCGTACAAGGATATTCATTGCTTTTTTTATTGATGAAACTTTTCGCATACCCGGTAGGCTTCTTCAGTCAAATACAGAGAACAAACTGGAGACAGCAGTTGTGGTGAGGTGAGATGTAATCAGTCCATCAACCTGGCAGAAATAGTTTTTGAGGTGATCAGTCCCTCAGAGTCAGCCGAATGTTGTAGATGACAGCTCATCATTGACAGATTTGGAATACGTATTGAACTCATATAAAAATAAGATCTCTTAGCTTGTAAATGAACTGATGTGTCATAATATTTCTGTGTCTGTGTTTTCGAAGGTTCGAACAAAACTTACAATGGAAGAATATATAGCTGGGAGGATTGTATTTTGGTTCCACACGAAAAACACATCTGATAACTACAAGGAGTAAGATGAACTAGATATATTTCGGTCGCTGCGTGATCTGAGAAAGGTTCTCAGTATTCCACAACCCCCAGTCCATTGTACCTCAATACACGCGACTGGAACAGTGCAGAGTGCGGTATACGTTGATAATGCAGTATAATATTAGTGTTGAAGGTCTGCAAGAAATCTGAACAGGCCTTCACTAGTCATCACATGGAAACTATTATCCAAATTTCTTCATTAAAAAGTGGTAAATTAATACGTCGACAGACCAAATCAAATCCGGACCATTCAAAGACACCAAAGAGTCAATACACAAGCACCTTATGCTGGAAGTCACTCAGAAATTGCATTTTCAAGTTACCAGCAAGAAAGGGTTGAAACTAATCAGATAAGACACTCAAAAATTGTCTCATGAAATGCATTATTTTATGGTTTTCAAATTTCTCACCAGAATCAGTCCAAAGTTATCTATCATTAAGAATGACGAGCTTTTAAGAAAGTAAGTACGGAAAGTACGTAAGGAAATAAGTAAGTTTCTTGTACAGTAAATATACCAAGCTTCAGTACACTCCAGTAAATATACCAAGCTTCAGTACACTCCAGTAAATATACCAAGCTTCAGTACACTCCAGTAAATATACCAAGCTTCAGTACACTCCAGTAAATATACCAAGCTTCAGTACACTCCAGTAAATATATCAAGCTTCAGTACACTCCAGTAAATATACCAACCTACAGTACACTCCAGTAAATATATCAAGCTTCAGTACACTCCAGTAAATATACCAACCTTCAGTACACTCCAGTAAATATACCAAGCTTCAGTACACTCCAGTAAATATACCAAGCTTCAGTACACTCAAGTAAATATACCAAGCTTCAGTACACTCCAGTAAATATATCAAGCTTCAGTACACTCCAGTAAATATACCAACCTTCAGTACACTCCAGTAAATATACCAAGCTTCAGTACACTCCAGTAAATATACCAAGCTTCAGTACACTCCAGTAAATATACCAACCTTCAGTACACTCCAGTAAATATACCAAGCTTCAGTACACTCCAGTAAATATACCAACCTTCAGTACACTCCAGTAAATATACCAACCTTCAGTACACTCCAGTAAATATACCAATATTCAGTACACTCCAGTAAATATACCAAGCTTCAGTACACTCCAGTAAATATACCAACCTTAAGTACACTCCAGTAAATATACCAACCTTCAGTACACTCCAGTAAATATACCAACCTTCAGTACACTCCAGTAAATATACCAACCTTCTCCTAGGTACGACACACAAGTGTTGAAATTTGGAATCCGGTCAGAGGAGGTTATTTCCGCCTATCTGACGGAAACAAACCATACCACGGGATGGGTTCGAACCCCACCCGTGGTATGGTTTGTTTGCAATCGTGTCATTACGATTTCGTGAGTCATGTTGACGGAAACAAAATTTGGGACTGATTTACGTAGCATTGTGCTTAGGGGCCCACTCAAGTAAATAGACCCATAAATCTTGTCCAAAATACGTGACATAAACGTTTAACTTTTGAAGCCGATCGAATTAGTCGTTCTCGAGTAATAAATAAAATTTTATGACAAAACAAACAAAAATGTTGATGAAAATATTTCGAAAAATAGAAATGTCTCTCCTCGTTAAATTTAAACAAATCTTTAAATATCGGGTTTTTATTTCATTCAAGTTTACTTTTCTTATTAACATACTATATAAAATTCTCTACATTCCTATATGAAAAAAAAGGGATTTTGATTTCCTTAAAAATCCATTTAAATGAAACTGACAAAAACAAATCGACATATTTTCACCCATACCTTCCAAATTTAATGCCAAAAATATTACATATGAAGATACACCAGTATTTAGAGGAATAAAAAAATCATTCTCTAGTTACTTAATGGGAAAGAATTTGCCAAATAAAACTGACAAATTTAAATTTATACAGCTGAGAGTGACAATCTGCGGTCTAAAAAAGTCCACCAATTGCAAAAGTTTGAGGCCGACCAAACATTGTGGGGAATCAGAGAAGTTAACTGATATTCCGTAACCATTTGTGGAAGTTGGGGGATACTTGAGATTATGACAGTCGGGGATACTTGAGATTATGACAGTCGGGGATACTTGAGATTATGACATTAGGGAGATACTTGAGATTATGACATTAGGGAGATACTTGAGATTATGACAGTCGGGGACACTTGAGATTATGACAGTCGGAGGACACTTGAGATTATGACAGTCGGAGGACACTTGAGATTATGACAGTCGGGGACACTTGAGATTATAACATAAGGGAGATACTTGAGATGATGACAGTCGGGAATACTTGAGATTATGACAGTCGGGGATACTTGAGATTATGACAGTCGGGGATACTTGAGATTATGACAGTCGGAGGATACTTGAGATTATGACAGTCGGGGATACTTGAGATTATGACAGTCGGAGGATACTTGAGATTATGGCAGTCGGATGATACTTGAGATTATGACAGTCGGAGGATACTTGAGATTATGACAGTCGGGGATACTTGAGATTATGACAGTCGGGGATACTTGAGGTTATGACAGTCGGGGATACTTGAGATTATGACAGTCGGGAGATACTTGAAATTATGACAGTCGGGGGATACTTGAGGTTATGATAGTCGGGGGATACTTGAGATTATGACAGTCGGAGATATTTGAGGTTATCATAGTCTGGGTATACTTGAGATTATGACAGTCGGGGATACTTGAGGTTATGACAGTCGGGGGATACTTGAGATTATGACAGTCGGGAGATACTTGAAATTATGACAGTCGGGGGATACTTGAGGTTATGATAGTCGGGGGATACTTGAGATTATGACAGTCGGAGATATTTGAGGTTATCATAGTCTGGGTATACTTGAAATTATGACAGTCGGGATATACTTGAGATTATGACAGTCGGGGGATACTTGAGGTTATGACAGTCGGGGGATACTTGAGATTATGACAATCGGGGGAGAGGCTGTAACATGATCCCTATGTCTAGACCTTGACGTTGCCATATTTCTTAATACACTCTTAATTTATAAGACTAATTTGGTGATGAAGCCTCTATGGGCTAATTTAGCATACAACTTCTTATAAGTTTAAGCTAAGCTAGAGTTAGACTTTACAGTAATTTAGTTTAGTAACTACAATTACCTTACAACCCACCCTAAAATGACAACAGTGGGCATTTGACCAGGCACCCACGAGGTCGGACCTACCCACGCCGGGTACCTACGCTTCAGTCACGAAATACATAGCGAGTGAAGAGGCGGGTATACAGACGCTACCTAATTATGCCGATCGATTAACAGTCTAGTCAGAGGACGACTTAACCTACGCTAGGCCTACTGGAGGACCCTAACAGGTTTCAACACGAATTACATCACATTTCACTGCAGAAAGTGGCATTTTCGTTCCCACAAAGCCAGTTGCAAATAACTGACTCATACACGTGTCTCAGATGTAACTACTGAAGCAACATAGACACCCACTCAACACGATAGTAAGTACTTATTAGCACTATCATTAAAAGCGGTATTTTTTTTGGTATGTTGTTGGGGCTGACCAGTGTGAAGGGTCTTCTACCAGCTTCCTGCTCACCAGAGATACATCTACAACTGGCTTACACTGCCTTGGTATAGATAGAGAGGTAAGATTCAGCTTCAGAAGAGGGATGTCAGGCTTCTTAAGATGAATTCCATGAATTCAGTTTTCCGGTGCCAGAACAGGAAACCTCAGCATGATATTATAGAGAAGTCGACACAGCAGACGGTACACCATCAGCAACACAGTAGACGGCACAACACCAGCAACACAGCAGACAGTACAACACCAGCACAACTTTGTATTGCAGCTTGAAGTGGGGATGAATACCAAGGATCACTAACAGTGATCACTAACAGAATAACTAGCAGGATTGATAACAGGGATCTCTAACACCATCACTAACAGGGATCACAAACACAGTTCACTAACATGGATCAATACAAGATCACTAACAGAAACCACTAACAAGGATCATTAACAGGAAAACTAACAGAATCAATAACAGGGATCACTAACAGTGATCCGTAACAGAGATCACTAACAGTGATGAGTAACAGAGATCACTAACAAGGCCACTAACAGGGATGACTAACAAGGTCACTAACAGGAATCACTAACGGGGATCAGTAACAGGGATCACTAACAGGGATCACTAATAGGGATCACTAACAAGGTCACTAACAGGGATATCTAACAGGTATCACTAACAGGGATCACTAACAAGGTCACTAACAGAGATCACTAACAGGGATCACTAACAAAGTCACTAATAGGGATCACTAACAGGGATCAATAACAAGGTCACTAACAGAGATCACTAACAGGGATCACTAACAAGGTCAATAATAGGGATCACTAACAGAGATCACTAACTGGGATCACTAACAAGGTCACTAACAGGGATCACTAACATGGATCAATAACAGGGATCACTGGCAAGGATCAATAACAGGGATCACTAACAGGGTTCACTAACCAAGATCAATAACTGGCATCAATAACAGGGATCACTAACAGAGATCACTAACAGGTATCACTAACAGGGTCACTACCGGAGATCACTAACAGGGATCCTTAACAGAGTTCACTAACAGGGATCACTAACAGGGATCACTAACAGGGATCACTAACAGGGATCACTAACAGGGATCACTAACAGGGATCACTAACAGGGATCACTAACAGGGATCACTAACAAGAATTACTAACAGGGATCACTTCCAGAGATCACTAACAAGGATCACTAATAGGGATCACTAACAAGGATCACAAACAATATCACTAACAGGAATCACAAACAGGGATCACTAAGAGGGATCACAAATACTGATCACTAAGATGAATCATTAACTGGGATCATTAACAGGGTCACTAACAGGGTCATTAACAGGGTCACTAACAGGATCATTAGCATGGTCCCTAACAGAATCATTCACAAGGATCAATAACATGGATTACTAATAATGATCATTAACATGGTTCATTAACAGGGTACAGTAACAAATCACAAACAGGCATCACTAACAGGAATCATAAACAGGTGATCAAAAAGAGTAATCACAAACAGGTGATCACAAACAGGTGATCACAAACAGGAATCACAAACAGGTGATCCCAAACAGGAATCACAAACTGATCACAAACAGGAATCACAAACAGGTGATCACAAACAGGTGATCACAAACAGGAATCACAAACAGATGATCACAAACAGGTGATCACAAACAGGAATCACAAACAGGTGATCACAAACTGGAATCACAAACAGGTGATCACAAACAAGTGATCATAAACAGAAATCACAAACAGATGATCACAAACAGGTGATCACAAACAGGAATCACAAACAGGTGATCACAAACAGGAATCACAAACAGGTGATCACAAACAGGTGATCACAAACAGGTGATCACAAACTGGAATCACAAACAGGTGATCATAAAAAGGTGATCAAAAACAGGTAATCACAAACAGGTGATCACAAACAGGTGATCACAAACAGGGATCACAAGCAGGTGATCACACCGTAACGACCAAAAGTATAACAAGGACCTACACCTTGTAAAAGTTTACGAATCCGGAATAAGTTGCAAAACCTCTTCAATATTTAGTTAATATGCAATTCGAGGAATCTAACAGTCCACTGACGAAGCTAAAAATGCATAAAAGCTTTAAAAAATACTCTGAAACATGTCCAATGTCATTTTTTGTTTAATTATAAACTTAGTTTGAGGGTCTGGTATAACTTAGACGTAAACTTATCACCGTGATAGCACACCAAATATCATATTTTGGATCTCTGAGCAAATGCAGGAAATTAAGCCAAAGTTTGTAGACTGACTTCGCCCAGCGCCACAAGTTACCCACCTTTGTGAAGTAATATAAGTCACACACGGAAAATTTCTTGCCATTTCGTCTTCACGAAGTTTATTCAAATTACTGGATAATTTCTCAAATTAGAATAGACGAGAAATACTAGAATTCTGGCATATATGTGATGCTTAGAGTCTGTCATATACGTGATGCTCGGAGTATGGCATATGCTGAAAGTGATACAGGATGGCCTCTTTACTGAGTGCCTGGTCATCAATATGCTCCAGTAGGGTTTACATACAGATCAGAGCCCCGCCTAATCCTACAGAAGACATATTTATATATGATATTATATTTATTTTTATCTGTCCATATATATATATATATATATATATATATATATATATATATATATATATATATATATATATATATATATATATATAAAATAAAAAAAGTGTAATATATATAAATACACGTATATTCCGTGTGAATTGGGGCAGCAAGGCGCAGAGCGTGTTCCCATTGCCGAAATAGGAACTGTGTGGAGTAAGTCCCCAGAATGATGTGCACTCACAGCTAGGAGACGGGCAGTCTCCCTATCTGACGTTACAGCACAAAGCATGTTGGCAAGCATCTTTTCAGTGATTGGGCCATCCCAACTTGACTGTTTGTAGGCCAGTTCTGCACTAGATTTTGGTGCTGGAGTAGCAAGAGTCTCCTATTCAGTGATGACACTGGCGTAGCTTGGGTCCTGTATTCCTGCTGAATCACTGAGGCTGTCTAGAAGAATTTGTTTTATTAACTTATTTGATGCTATTGAAGAGGATAGGAAAGCTGGTAGGGCAATCTGTGAGGATTTGTGTACTCCCAGCCCTCAATCCTGACTGGAAGTAAGGCTTGCAACCACTGTCCATCATCGAGGGAAAGATTCAATACACTCTCTAGCATGGTCTTGAGGAGTCATATTCCTTGAGTTTCGGACTACTGAAGGCTGGGGAGCATCTCAGAAAGTAGGTCAGTTTTGGGATTGACAGGCACCTGGTGAGTAGGTAGAAGGCATCATGAGTATCGATGTCTTTCATCCTGTCTTCCATCGTCTTGAGGTCTGAGATATTTTTTTCTAGAACCAGATCGATGGCATTGGGCCCAAAGGAAACACCAAGGAGAGTGCTGTTGGCTGGATCAATGGCTCATGCTCCTGCTAAAACAACACTAATATTCTGGATCATCTGTCGATTGGTAGAAACTAATTCACATTTGGTGGGGTTTAAAGATAGTCCCAAGCTCTCTCCCATGTCTTTAATTTTTATGATGTCCTCTAGGAGAGATTCCGTAGGTTCAGCTAGGGTGCCATCATCCAAGAACCAGATAGTGAGCTCACTGGAGAGCGCTTCTGTGACTTCCTTGATGACCAGACAGAATAGAAAGGGGGCGAGAGGGTCCCCCTGTTGCACACCCTCACACGAGTCAATTTCATGGACTCCAAAAAATAGTTTAGAAGACACACTATAACACGATTCTATGAAGGGATAGAGGGAAGGGAAGTGTCTAGAAACTGCTTGGAGAGCAGCATCCCTTCTGACTAAGTTGAAAGCATTGGCAAAGTCTAATTTGATCAAGGCTTTTTCATTGGACATGTTGTTGATGTATCCTCGTGCTGCATGGGCAGCTGCTTCACAGCCTTGTTGAACACCAAAACCGAGCTGAGTTGGTTTCAACATTGAGGCAGCATCTTGACTCACCATTCTTACTGCAGCCTTGGCGACTAGCCTGATTCCTCCATCCTTTTTCCGGAGGGTACACAGTGAGGCACCAAAGAAAAGGGGTCTAATGGCCTCTGGGACACTGCCAGCCAGGCACACATGGGAAAATTTGGTGAATTCGGACAGCAACCTCTCTGAAACCTCACCAAGTGCTGGATTGAGCATTTATTTTAAGTGTTGTGGCCTTAAACCGGTGAAACCTCCTGCTGAGCCCTGTGGAAATGACATGGCAGCTTTACACACATCAGCGTCCTGTAAGGTTAAATGTTCTTCACCTACTGCAATGTCAGGGAGGTCAATGTTGGTATTGGGAGCGCTGGGTGGATGTTTGTCCTTCAGGGCTTGTGCTGTAATGACGTCCTTAGGAGCGATGGTATCCTCACTGGTTATAAGCCTCAGTGCTCCAATAGTATTACCCTCTTCTATTTTTCTGCTAATTTGGGCCCTGATTTTTGAGGCGTCAGGTGTTCTGTTGTTGGCATTCGCCCGGCTGGTGTTTGTCGCCCTAGAGGGGAGACGGACGAGTTTGTCATCTCTAAGGAATGAATTTATTGCCCTAATAACATATGTTGCTAGTGACTTCTCCCTCCTTGGTGGGACAGCCAAACAGGCATTGCCAAATAGCAATGGTGGATGTTAATTTCATTACAGATTTTAGGTCCTCTGTAGAGGTGAAGTCAGGGTAGCTGTCAGCTCTGTTTGCTGGGAAGGACTGTTGGCTGTTCCTATTTGGAGTCCTCCTGGAGCTTAGACATCCATTGTGTGCACGGATGTTGCCAGTTGAGGGATTGAATGCACATACCCTGTGGCACACCTGGCAGTTGCCTCGTGGACGGCTTTCACGACGTTGGCTCTGTCGTGGAGATTCCTGGGAACCCGGCATATATATATATATATATATATATATATATATATATATATATATATATATATATATATTATATATATATATTATATATATATATATATATATATATATTATATTTTTTTTTTTTCAACAAGTCGGCCGTCTCCCACCGAGGCAGGGTGACCCAAAAAGAAAGAAAATCCCCAAAAAGAAAATACTTTCATCATCATTCAACACTTTCACCACACTCATACATAATCACTGTCTTTGCAGAGGAGCTCAGATACGACAGCTGAGAATTGTCCCTCCCAGCTGTCACTATCCCAGACCCCTCCTTTAAAGTGCAGGCATTGTACTTCCCATTTCCTGGACTCGAGTCCAACTAAATCAATTAACTGGTTTCCCTGAATTCCTTCACAAAATGTTACCCTGCTCACACTCCAACAGATCGTCATGTCCCAAAAACCATTCGTCTCCATTCACTCCTATCTAACACGCTTACACATGCTTGCTGGAAGTCCAAGCCCCTCGCCAACAATACCTCCTTTACCCCTTCCCTCCAACCTTTTCTAGGACGACCCCTACCCCGCCTTCCTTCCCCTACAGATTTATACGCTCTCCAAGTCATTCTACTTTGATCCATTCTCTCTAAATGACCAAACCACCTCAACAACCCCTCTTCAGATCTCTGACAAATACTTTTAGTAACTCCACACCTTCTCCTAATTTCCACATTCCGAATGTTCTGCATAATATTTACACCACACATTGCCCTTAGACAGGACATCTCCACTGCCTCCAGCCTCCTCCTCGCTGCAGCATTTGCAACCCATGCTTCACACCCATATAAGAGTGTTGGTACCACTATACTTTCGTACATTCCCTTCTTTGCCTCCATGGATAACGTTTTTTGTCTTCACAGATACCTCAACGCACCACTCACCTTTTTTCCTTCATCAATTCTATGGTTAACCTCATCCTTCAAAAACCCATCCGCTGACACGTCAACTCCCAAATATCTGAAAACATTTACTTCTTCCATAATCCCTCTCTCCAATGTGATATCCAATTTTTCTTTATTTAAATTGTTTGATACCCTCATCACCTTACTCTTATCTATGTTCACTTTTAACTTTCTACCTTTACATTATATATATATATATATATATATATATATATATATATATATATATATATATATATATATATATATATATATATATATATGCGCAAGACAACCACTATGAAAAAATAGAGTAGTAGTAGGTTGGTAGACAGCAACCACCCAGGGAGGTACTACCGTCCTGCCAGGTGACTGTGAAACAGAAACCTGAAACTGTTTTACATGATGGTAGGATTGCTGGTGTCTTTTTTTCTGTCTCATAAACACGCTGGATAACAGGTATATCTAGCTACTTCTACTTACACTTTAGGTCACACTACACTGGCATACACATGCATATATATAAATACACACATCTAGGTTTTTCTTCTTTTTCTTAATAGCTCTTGTTCTTTTTATTTTCTCTATTGTCCATGGGGAAGTGGAAAAGAATCTTTCCTCCGTAAGCAATGCGTGTCGTATGAGGCGACTAAGATGCCGTGAGCAATGGGCTAGTAACCCCTTCTCCTGTACAAATCTACTAAAAACGAGAAGAAGAAAAACTTTATAAAACTGGGTTGTCTGAATGTGCGTGGATGTAGTGCGGATGATAAGAAAGAGATGATTGCCAATGTTATGAATGAAAAGAAGTTGGATGTCCTGGACCTAAGCGAAACAAAGCTGAAGGGGGTAGGCGAGTTTCAGTGGGGAGAAATAAATGGGATTAAGTCAGGAGTATCTGAGAGAGTTAGAGCTAAGGAAGGGGTAGCAATAATGTTGAAGGATCAGTTATGGAAGGAAAAGAGGGAATATGGATGTGTAAATTCAAGGATTATGTGGATTAAAATAAGGGTCGGATGCGAAAAGTGGGTCATAATAAGCGTGTATGCACCTGGAGAAGAGAGGAGTGTAGAGGAGAGAGAGAGATTTTGGGAGATGTTAAGCGAATGTATAGGAACTTTTGAACCAAATGAGAGAGTAATTGTGGTAGGGGACCTAAATGCTAAAGTGGGAGAAACATGCAGAGAGGGTGTAGTAGGTAAGTTTGGGGTGCCAGGTGTAAATGATAATGGGAGCCCTTTGATTGAACTTTGTATAGAAAGGGGTTTAGTTATAGGTAATACATATTTTAAGAAAAAGAGGATAAATAAGTATACAATATATGATGTAGGGCGTAATGATAGTAGTTTGTTGGACTATGTATTATTAGATAAAAGACTGTTGAGTAGACTTCAGGATGTACATGTTTATAGAGGGGCCACAGATATATCAGATCACTTTTTAGTTATAGCTACAGTGGGAGTAAAAGGTAGATGGGATACAAGGAAAATAGAATCAGTAAGTAAGAGAGGTGAAGGTTTATAAACTAAAGAGGAGGCAGTTAGGGTAAGATATAAACAACTATTGGAGGATAGATGGGCTAGTGAGAGTGTAGGCAATGGGGTCAAAATGTATGGGGTAGATTTAAAAATGTAGTGTTAGAGTGTTCAGCAGAAGTTTGTGGTTACAGGCGAGTGGGTGCGGAGGAAGAGGAGCGATTGGTGGAATGATGATGTAAAGAGAGTAGTAAGGGAGAAAAAGTTAGCATATGAGAGGTTTTTACAAAGTAGAAGTGATGCAAGGAGGGAAGAGTATATGGAGAGAAAAGAGAGGTTAAAAGAGTGGTGAAGCAATGTAAAAAGAGAGCAGATGAGAGAGTGGGTGAGATGTTATCAGCAAATTTTGTTGAAAATAAGAAAAGTTTTGGAATGAGATTAATAAGTTGAGGAAGCCTAGAGAACAAATGGATTTGACAGTTAAAAATAGGAGGAGAGTTATTAAATGGAGAGTTAGAGGTATCGGGAAGATGGAGAGAATATTTTGAGGAGTTGTTAAATGTTGATGAAGACAGGAAGCTGTGATTTCGTGTGTAGGGCAAGGAGGAATAACTCTTGTAGGAGTGTGGAAGAGCCAGTTGTGAGTGTAGGGAAGTTCGTGAGGCAGTGGGTAGAATGAAAGGGGGTAAGGCAGCTGGGATTGATGGGATAAAGATAGAAATGTTAAAAGCAGGTGGGGATATAGTTTTGGAGTGGTTGGTGCTATTATTTAATAAATGTATGGAAGAGGGTAAGGTACCTAGGGATTGGCAGAGAGCGTGTATTGTTCCTTTGTATAAACGCAAAGGGACAAAAGAGAGTGCAAAAATTATAGGGAATAAGTCTGTTGAGTGTACCTGGTAAAGTGTATGGTAGAGTTATTATTGAAAGAATTAAGAGTAAGACAGAAAGTAGGATAGCAGATGAACAAGGGGCTTTAGGAAAGGTAGGGGTGTGTAGACCAAGTGTTTACAGTGAAACATATAGGTGAACAGTATTTGGATAAGGGTAAAGATGTTTTTGTGGCATTTATGGATTTGGAAAAGGCGTATGATAGGGTAGATAGGGGGGCAATGTGGCAGATGTTGCAGGTGTATGGAATAGGAGAAAGGTTACTGAAAGCAGTAAAGAGTTTTTATGAGGATAGTGAGGCTCAGGTTAGAGTGTGTAGGAGGGAAGGGACTATTTCCCAGTAAAAGTGGGCCTTAGACAAGGATGTGTGATGTCACCGTGGTTGTTCAATATATTTATAGATGGGGTTGTAAGAGAAGTGAATGCGAGGGTCTTGGCAAGAGGTGTTGGGCTAAAATATAAAGAAGCAAATACAAAGTGGGAGTTGTCACAGTTGCTTTTGCTGATGACACTGTGCTTTTGGGAGATTCTGAAGAGAAGTTGCAGAGGTTGGTGGATGAATTTGGTAGGGTGTGTAAAAGAAGAAAATTGAAAGTGAATATAGGAAAGAGTAAGGTGATGAGGATAACAAAAAGAATAGGTGACGAAAGATTGGATATCAGATTGGAGGGAGAGAGTATGGAGGAGGTGAATGTATTCAGATATTTGGGAGTGGACATGTCGGCGGATGGGTCTATGAAGGATGAGGTGAATCATAGAATTGATGAGGGAAAAGGGTGAGTGGAGCACTTCGGAGTCTGTGGAGACAAAGAACCTTGTCCATGGAAGTAAAGAGGGAATGTATGAGAGTATAGTTATACCAACGCTCTTATATGGGTGTGAAGCATGGGTGATGAATGTTGCAACGAGGAGAAGGCTGGAGGCAGTGGAAATGTCATGTCTGAGGTCAATGTGTGGTGTGAATATAATGCAGAGAATTCGGAGTTTGGAAATTAGGAGGAGGTGCGGGATTACCAAAACGATTGTCCAGAGAGCTGAGGAGGGTTGTTGAGGTGGTTTGGACATGTAGAGAGAATGGAACGAGACAGAGTGACTTCGAGAGTGTATAAATCTGTAGTGGAGGGAAGGCGGGGTAGGGGTCGGCCTAGGAAAGGGTGGAGGGAGGGGTAAAGGAAGTTTTGTGTGCGAGGGGCTTGGACTTCCAGCAAGCATGTGTGAGCGTATTTGATAGGAGTGAATGGAGGCATATGGTTTTAATACTTGACGTGCTGTTGGAGTGTGAGCAAAGTAACATTTATGAAGGGATTCAGGGAAACCGGCAGGCCGGACTTGAGTTCTGGAGATGGGAAGTACAGTGCCGGCACTCTGAAGGAGGAGTGTTAATGTTGCAGTTTTATAACTGTAGTGTAAAGCACCCTCTGGCAAGACAGTGATGGAGTGAATGATGATGAAAGTTTTTCTTTTCGGGCCACCCTGCCTTGGTGGGAATCGGCCGATGTGTTAATAAAAAAAAAAATTATATATATATATATATATATATATATATATATATATATATATATATATATATATATATATATATATATATATATATATATATGCGCAAGACAACCACTATGAAAAAATAGAGGAATTCCAAGCGCTTTCGTGACTACTCACATTATCAAGGAACTATAAAACAAAACATAACAAGAAGGCTTATAAAGGGGCAAGACTACACCTCACAGTCACATCATACTAACAAAGACTACACCTCACAGTAGCGTGACATCGCCCGTCTCTGTGAAGAGGACCTGAAACACTTCCCAAGAATTAAGATTTGTCCAATTCATCATTAAATTCTTCCCAAATTTTATTAATTATAAATGAATCCAATTTATATAAACCAAAGGAAATATTCATATTATTTTCAAAACTGCTTTTAATGAAACATGATTCTATTATTCTATTATTCTATTTTTTCATAGTGGTTGTCCTGCATATTTTGATATCACCTGTTTACTGTGATTTTTTTGCATTTTTATATATATATATATATATATATATATATATATATATATATATATATATATATATATATATATATATATATATATATATATATATATATATATATGAGAATAAGATACAAATCCCAAATACTAAATACAAAAAAATAGTGCAATAAAATAATGAAGACAAAAAATAACGTTTTATTATTAAAATATAATAATGTGTAACTGGTTTAAACATACTTTAGGATCAAATGTTTAATCAAACAGTAATATTATAATAATAAAATGATTTGTTCTAGTTAAAATACCAATTTAATAAAAATGCACAAAACATCAATAGATTTTTCATTATAAATTTGACATATATGCAACACTTGGGTATCTTTATTGAGGGAACGTTTCGCCACACAGTGGCTTCATCAGTCCAATACAAAGTAGAAAGGTGTAAGGAGAGGAGGAGTTTGAGGTAATCAGTCCCTCGGCCTGGAGTCCATGTGTTCAGTCCATCAATCTTGTAGGAAGTGCAGCACAAGGCCGTAGAGGTGGCTTATATACTGTAGTCAGGTGAGGCGAAGCAGCAGGAGGCGGGGTCATAGTGGTACCATCCACTAATCGAAGTAGGTCTTCGTCCAAAGTGTTGAAGAATTCGTCAACATGACTCACGAAATCGTAATGACACGATTGCAAACAAACCATACCACGGGTGGGGTTCGAACCCGCGGTCACAGAGTCTCAAAACTCCAGACCGTCGCGTAAGCCACTGGGCCAGCTAGCTTCAATAAGATTCATTCAACTAGGTATATTTCTACACCATAGGAAGATTAGCATAGGCACCACTGTGTCCACAAATGCAAGTTTTTACAGACGAATCTCCCGCTAGCATGGCCGTGGTATGGTTTGTTGAAGAATTCGTTTGTATCA
>WNWK01010193.1:42500-71691 GCA_009830355.1 Cherax destructor | reverse complement strand
CATGGCAGTGTTCACTCACAGAACGTGTGGTGCTACCATGGCAGTGTTCACTCACAGAACGTGTGGTGCTGCCATGGCAGTGTTCACTCACAGAACGTGTGGTGCTACCATGGCAGTGTTCACTCACAGAACGTGTGGTGCTACCATGGCAGTGTTCACTCACAGAACGTGTGGTGCTGCCATGGCAGTGTTCACTCACAGAACGTGTGGTGCTGCCATGGCAGTGTTCACTCACAGAACGTGTGGTGCTACCATGGCAGTGTTCACTCACAGAACGTGTGGTGCTACCATGGCAGTGTTCACTCACAGAACGTGTGGTGCTGCCATGGCAGTGTTCACTCACAGAACGTGTGGTGCTGCCATGGCAGTGTTCACTCACAGAACGTGTGGTGCTGCCATGGCAGTGTTCACTCACAGAACGTGTGGTGCTGCCATGGCAGTGTTCACTCACAGAACGTGTGGTGCTGCCATGGCAGTGTTCACTCACAGAACGTGTGGTGCTACCATGGCAGTGTTCACTCACAACGTGTGGTGCTGCCATGGCAGTGTTCACACACAATGTGTGGTGCTACCATGGCAGTGTTCACTCACAACGTGTGGTGCTGCCATGGCAGTGTTCACACACAATGTGTGGTGCTACCATGGCAATGTTCACACACAATGTGTGGTGCTACCATGGCAGTGTTCACTCACAATGTGTGGTGCTACCATGGCAGTGTTCACTCACAATGTGTGGTGCTGCCATGGCAGTGTTCACTCACACAACGTGTGGTGCTGCCATGGCAGTGTTCACTCACACGTGTGGTGATGCCATGGCAGTGTTCACTCACACAATGTATGGTGCTACCATGGCAGTGTTCACACACAATGTGTGGTGCTACCATGACAGTGTTCACTCACAACGTGTGGTGCTACCATGGCAGTGTTCACTCACACAACGTGTGGTGCTACCATGGCAGTGTTCACTCACAACGTGTGGTGCTACCATGGCAGTGTTCACTCACACAATGTGTGGTGCTACCATGGCAGTGTTCACACACAATGTGTGGTGCTACCATGGCAGTGTTCACTCACAACGTGTGGTGCTACCATGGCAGTGTTCACTCACAAAGTGTGGTGCTACCATGGCAGTGTTCACACAATGTGTGGTGCTACCATGGCAGTGTTCACTCACAATGTGTGGTGCTGCCATGGCAGTGTTCACACAATGTGTGGTGCTACCATGGCAGTGTTCACTCACAACGTGTGGTGCTACCATAGCAGTGTTCACACACAATGTGTGGTGCTACCATGGCAGTGTTCACTCACAACGTGTGGTGCTGCCATGGCAGTGTTCACACACAATGTGTGGTGCTACCATGGCAGTGTTCACACACAATGTGTGGTGCTACCATGGCAGTGTTCACACACAATGTGTGGTGCTACAATGGCAGTGTTCACACACAATGTGTGGTGCTACCATGGCAGTGTTCACTCACAACGTGTGGTGCTACCATGGCAGTGTTCACTCACACAACGTGTGGTGCTACCATGGCAGTGTTCACTCACAACGTGTGGTGCTACCATGGCAGTGTTTACTCACACAATGTGTGGTGCTACCATGGCAGTGTTCACACACAATGTGTGGTGCTACCATGGCAGTGTTCACTCACGTGTGGTGCTACCATGGCAGTGTTCCCTCACGTGTGGTGCTACCATGGCAGTGTTCACTCACAACGTGTGGTGCTACCATGGCAGTGTTCACACACAATGTGTGGTGCTACCATGGCAGCGTTCACTCACAATGTGTGGTGCTGCCATGGCAGTGTTCACTCACAATGTGTGGTGCTACCATGGCAGTGTTCACACACAATGTGTGGTGCTACCATGGCAGTGTTCACTCACAATGTGTGGTGCTACCATGACAGTGTTCACTCACAATGTGTGGTGCTGCCATGGCAGTGTTCACTCACAATGTGTGGTGCTGCCATGGCAGTGTTCACTCACAGAACGTGTGGTGCTACCATGGCAGTGTTCACTCACAGAACGTGTGGTGCTACCATGGCAGTGTTCACTCACAGAACGTGTGGTGCTACCATTGCAGTGTTCACTCACAACGTGTGGTGCTGCCATGGCAGTGTTCACACACAATGTGTGGTGCTACCATGGCAGTGTTCACTCACAACGTGTGGTGCTGCCATGACAGTGTTCACACACAATGTGTGGTGCTACCATGGCAGTGTTCACTCACAACGTGTGGTGCTGCCATGGCAGTGTTCACACACAATGTGCGGTGCTACCATGGCAGTGTTCACACACAATGTGTGGTGCTACCATGGCAGTGTTCACTCACAATGTGTGGTGCTACCATGGCAGTGTTCACTCACAATGTGTGGTGCTGCCATGGCAGTGTTCACTCACACGTGTGGTGATGCCATGACAGTGTTCACTCACAATGTGTGGTGCTACCATGGCAGTGTTCACACACAATGTGTGGTGCTACCATGGTAGTGTTCACTCACAACGTGTGGTGCTACCATGGCAGTGTTTACTCACACAATGTGTGGTGCTACCCTGGCAGTGTTCACACACAATGTGTGGTGCTACCATGGCAGTGTTCACTCACAACGTGTGGTGCTACCATGGCATTGTTCACTCACAACGTGTGGTGCTACCATGGCAGTGTTCAGACACAATGTGTGGTGCTACCATGGCAGTGTTCACTCACAATGTGTGGTGCTACCATGGCAGTGTTCACTCACAATGTGTGGTGCTGCCATGGCAGTGTTCACTCACAATGTGTTGTGCTACCATGGCAGTGTTCACTCACAATGTGTGGTGCTACCATGGCAGTGTTCACTCACAATGTGTGGTGCTGCCATGGCAGTGTTCACTCACAATGTGTTGTGCTACCATGGCAGTGTTCACTCACAGAACGTGTGGTGCTGCCATGGCAGTGTTCACTCACAAACGTGTGTGCTGCCATGGCAGTGTTCACTCACAGAACGTGTGGTGTTGCCAGATAACTTTGTACCTCTGAGCAAAATCTAAAAACAAAAAACCTGTTAATCAAAAGGGAGAATGTTGTTTTTATTCTCAATAACTATTTATTAGCAGCTGTTGAAGCCATTTTTTAAGCTGTGGGAGTCATTTCATAGCTGTGACAGACATTTCTTAGCTGTTGTAGCAATTTCTTAGTTGTGGGAACCTTTGTCTTAGTTATTGGAGCTATTTTTCAACTGCGGGAGCAATTTCTTAGCTGTTAGACCTATTTCTGGCTGAGGGACTGACCACCTCAAATACTATTTCTCCAAGGTTGATGGACTGATTACATCACCTTCATTTCACTACAACACCTGCTGCCTCTATATCCGACTGAAGAAGCCTAATGTGTAGGCGAAACGTTTCAACAATAATTATAACCAAGTGTTACACATGTCTTAAACATCAACTTGTCTGTATTTTATATAATATTTAACATTAGAGTGGTTTGCTTCCTCTGAGCTCACCCTCTCCGTCAGACTCTCACTGTTTTAGCACACATTTGATATTCCCGTCGCCTGTTACTGCTTTCTCTCGATGTCATAACATGATCAATATGTTACTGGTATGTGTGTAGTGGTGTTCGTTCGTGCGCATGCTGGTGTGCGCACGCGCAGGACTGCACTTAACGTCAAGCCAGCACTACTGCTCAATATTTCAAGAGGAAATCTGTGGGTGACCTCAGCTTCCATGGTCCAGGCTGGTTGTGCTGCAGTCAGGGACCACTCATGGTCCAGGCTATGTTGTGCTCCAGCCAGGGACCACTTATGGTCCAGGCTGGTTGTGCTGCAGTCAGGGACCACTCATGGTCCAGGTTGGTTGTGCTCCAGCCAGGGAACCCTCATGGTCCAGGCTTGTTGTGTTCCAGTCACGGACCACTCATGGTCCAGGCTATGTTGTGCTCCAGCCAGGGACCACTTATGGTCCAAGCTGGTTGTAAGGGACCACTTAAATTCTTCCACACTATCCCCCCAACTCCCCTCTGCACATTTCGACCCCCACCTTCGCTTCACTACTTTTCGAACCTCCCCCTCATACATGTGTGATACATTATGATGGCCAAGCACATATAACAAACATCTACACCTACAGACTCTGCTGATGTATATGCTGCAGCTGGTAGTGTGTACATCATGTACAAATAACATGGGGATCAACACACTTTTGTATACTTCAGCACATTAAGGGAAATGTTTCGCCACTTGTGGCAAAACGTTTTATTTAATGTGCTGAACTGTCTGTGTCCATTTCCCTGGGACGGTGATAGACTGCACTCTCTGGGTACTCTACCTCCTGCACTCACTGAGTACTCCACCTCCTGCACTCACTGGGTACTCAACCTCCTTCACTCACTGGGTACTCCACCTCCTGCACTCACTGGGTACTCCACCTCCTGCACTCACTAAGTACTCCACCTACTGCACTCACTGGGTACTCCACCTCCTGCACTCACTGGGTACTCCACCTCCTGCACTCACTGGGTACTCCACCTCCTGGCTAGATCAATAACATACACATGTTGTATAACCAGTTACTCTCGAGTAACACAAGTCACAAAATCAATATTGGTGATAAATATTAGAAAAATAAAAACTGGCTATATACCATTGGTTTAAAATAACTGAGTTATCAATACAATTATGATTTAGTGAGATAAAACTATACGACTTAACAATAACAACACTTTATGTACTAAAGTAGCAGCAGCCAGGAAGTAGCAACAGCAGCACTAACAAGGAAGTAGCAACATCAGCACTAACAAGGAAGTAGCAACAGCAGCACTAACAAGGAAGTAGCAACATCAGCACTAACAAGGAAGTAGCAACAGCAGCACTAACAAGGAAGTAGCAACAGCAGCACTAACAAGGAAGTAGCAACAGCAGCACTAACAAGGAAGTAGCAACAGCAGCACTAACAAGGAAGTAGCAACAGCAGCACTAACAAGGAAGTAGCAACAGCAGCACTAACAAGGAAGTAGCAACAGCAGCACTAACAAGGAAGTAGCAACAGCAGCACTAACAAGGAAGTAGCAACAGCAGCACTAACAAGGAAGTAGCAACAGCAGCACTAACAAGGAAGTAGCAACAGGAGCACTAACAAGGAAGTAGCAACAGCAGCACTAACAAGGAAGTAGAAACAGCAGCACTAACAAGGAAGTAGCAACAGCAGCACTAACAAGGAAGTAACAACAGCAGCACTAACAAGGAAGTAACAACAGCAGCACTAACAAGGAAGTAGCAACAGCAGCACTAACAAGGAAGTAGCAACATCAGCACTAACAAGGAAGTAGCAACAGCAGCACTAACAAGGAAGTAGCAACAGCAGCACTAACAAGGAAGTAGCAACAGCAGCACTAACAAGGAAGTAGCAACATCAGCACTAACAAGGAAGTAGCAACAGCAGCACTAACAAGGAAGTAGCAACAGCAGCACTAACAAGGAAGTAGCAACAGCAGCACTAACAAGGAAGTAACAACAGCAGCACTAACAAGGAAGTAGCAACAGCAGCACTAACAAGGAAGTAGCAACAGCAGCACTAACAAGGAAGTAACAACAGCAGCACTAACAAGGAAGTAGCAACAGCAGCACTAACAAGGAAGTAACAACAGCAGCACTAACAAGGAAGTAGCAACAGCAGCACTAACAAGGAAGTAGCAACAGCAGCACTAACAAGGAAGTAGCAACAGCAGCACTAACAAGGAAGTAGCAACAGCAGCACTAACAAGGAAGTAGCAACATCAGCACTAACAAGGAAGTAGCAACAGCAGCACTAACAAGGAAGTAGCAACAGCAGCACTAACAAGGAAGTAGCAACAGCAGCACTAACAAGGAAGTAGCAACAGCAGCACTAACAAGGAAGTAGCAACAGCAGCACTAACAAGGAAGTAACAACAGCAGCACTAACAAGGAAGTAGCAACAGGAGCACTAACAAGGAAGTAGCAACAGCAGCACTAACAAGGAAGTAACAACAGCAGCACTAACAAGGAAGTAGCAACAGCAGCACTAACAAGGAAGTAACAACAGCAGCACTAACAAGGAAGTAACAACAGCAGCACTAACAAGGAAGTAGCAGCAACGCTTATGTACAAGAACTTACAAGGAACTTGAGGTGAACCACGAGAGAGAGATGATCTAACAACACTACAAGAAGAATCAAGGAACATGATGGTAACATGAACTACTCCGGGAATTAGATAGCGTAATTAGGAACAGGCTGAGCTGAGAAGAGAGTGAGCCTGGGATCACACACTACATCTAAAGACGCAGATTGAAAATGAAGAAGTTAAGAAGCTGCAGTAGCCATGCAGCAGCCATGCAGCAGCCATGCAGCAGCCATGCAGCAGCCATGCAGCAGCCATGCAGCAGCCATGCAGCAGCAGCAAGACAGCTTCCCTCACAGCAGCCTGACTCCTAGCCCTGGGTGGGTCTCCCTCTATCACCTTATATTTACATTTCTCTTAATAATCTCCGTCGCGAAGATCAAGTAAATACTACACTGGTCTGCTACATCACGCCCTGCACCTCCCTTCAGTTCCCACTCATGTCCACCCTCTCCACCATCCCTCCCACTCATGTCCACCCTCTCCACCATCCCTCCCACTCATGTCCACCCTCTCTAACTTCCCTCCCACCCATGTCCACCATCCCTCCCACCTATGTCCACCCTCTCCACCATCCCTTCCACCCATGTCCACCGTCTCTAACTTCCCTCCCACCCATGTCCACCCTCTCCACCATCCCTCCCACCCATGTCCACCCTCTCCACCTTCTCTCCCACCCATGTCCACCATCCCTCCCACCTATGTCCACCCTCTCCACCATCCCTCCCACCCATATCCACCCTCTCCACCATCCCAACCACCCATGTCCACCCTCACCACCTTCCCTCCCACCCATGTCCACCATCCCTCCAACCTATGTCCACCCTCTCCACCATCCCTCCCACCCATGTCCACCCTCTCCACCATCCCTCCCACCCATGTCCACCCTCACCACCTTCCCTCCCATCCATGTCCACCATCCCTCCCACCCATGTCCACCCTCTCCACCATCCCTCCCACCCATGTCCACCCTCTCCACCATCCCTCCCACCCATGTCCACCCTCACCACCTCCCTCCCATGCCCATTCCACCATCCCTCCCACCTATGTCCACCCTTCCACCATCCCTCCCACCATGTCCACCCTCCCACCATCCCTCCCACCCATGTCCACCCATCCCTCCCACCTTTTCCACCCTGTCCACCATCCCTCCCACCATGTCCACCTCTCCACCATCCCTCCACCCATCCACCCTCTCACCATCCCTCCCACCCATGTCCACCCTCACCACCTTCCCTCCCACCTTCGTCCGCCTAGTGACACAGACCATCATACCAGATGGTAATTCTGAAGCAAAAGTACTTTCATTTCTAGTGGAAGGAAGCCTTTTAATGTGTGGTAGCTGCTGGACCCATACTGGAGTGCAAGACGATATTCTCACTCTCCTACTGCAGTCTCCCAGGCTCAGGCTGACCAACACCTGGTGAACGAAAACAATTCAGGTGTGCCGTAGCTCGATTGGTAGCGCACTCAGCTCACACACTGAGGTCCGGGGGGTAGATACCCGGTACGGATTTAAACATTAAGACGTGTTTCCTTAAGACACCTGCTGTCCATGTTCACCTATCAGTAAAATAGGTGCCTGGGAATTAGTGGACTGGTGTGGGTCGCATCCTGGGACAAAATTGACCTAATTTGCCCGAAATGCTATATAGTAGTATGTCACTGATATCAGCTAGGCCTGTATACCTTGTACATGTACTAGTAGAAATAAAGATTATTATTATTATTATTATTATTATTATTATTATTATTATTATTATTATTATTACAGTGGGGGTAACGACACACTGCTGCAGTGCCCAGTTTTGTTATATACAAAAAATGCCCGACGACTCCACCTTCATTTCAAGCCCCAACCCACTTAAGCCTACCTAAGCCCTCCTGTACGTTGAACGTGCTTCTCTACCCTATAGTTTCTACACCTCCCACATAATTTACCCCCCCCCCCATCCATCTTCCACACACCAACCAGCTAACCATCTATTCCTTCCTCCAGACAGAGGGAATGTAACCCGCATCAAAGGAGTGCCAAGTCATCTCATTAGAGCTTCATCCCTGCCTCTCCTACCCCACCCCAGCCTCCGAAGATGCTCTCATCTTAAATGAGAACACGAAGATCACTCACGTCTGTATCATCATGCTTAAGCAGTCATGTATTCAACTGGAGACGTGCGTTTTCTATGCTGTCTGGGGAGACTAAAGGACGTGACCTCAATGTAAAGCAAAGCAATTCAATTATATAAACACTCGACTGATAAATAAGCTTATTCTTTGACAGTAATTATGCACAAAAGGCTTAACAAACATAATCCCACGTTAAATGACAATAAATCAGTTACTTTTGTCAATAACTTCCTCAGCAACTAGTGTGAGTCACACTGACTCACAGCTCAATAATAGTTTGTTCAGCTCACAACAATCTAGATTCAGTTCTCAGCAAGGCTTCTGATAGAGTCTCACATCAGAGACTATTGAGGAAAATTAAGGTACACGGAATAGGAGGAAAAATTGTTTCCTGAATAAAGGCGTGGTTGACAGATGGCAGCAGAGAGTTTGAATTAATAGGGAGAAATCTGAGTGTTCCACAGGGGTCAGTGTTGGGCCTCTTGTTGTTCACAATCTACATACACGATATAGATGAGGAAATAAATAACAATATAAGCAAGTTTGCCGATGACACCAAAATAGGCCGACGAATTCATTCTGACGAGGACATTAGAACACTCCAAGAAGATTTGAATAGACTGATGCAGTGGTCGGATAAGTGGCAGATGCACTTTAATATAGACAAATGCAAAGTTCTAAACATTGGACAAAAATAACCATGCCATATATAAACTTAATAATGCAGATCTTAATATTACTGATTAAAAAGGATTTGGGAGTTCAGGTTAGAAGTAATCTGAAACCAAGACAACAGTGCATAAGTGTTCGCAATAAAGCGAACAGTATCCTTGGCTTCATTTCAAGAAGCATAAATAATAGGAGTCCTCAGGTTGTTCTTCAACTCTATATAGCCTTGGTTAGGCCTCATTTAGATTATGCTGCACAGTTCTGGTCACCGTATTACAGAATGGATATAACTGCACTGGAAAACGTACAAAGGAGGATGACAAAGTTGATCCCATGTATCAGAAATCTTCCCTATGAGGATAGACTGAGGGCCCTGAATCTGCACTCTCTAGAAAGGCGTAGAATTAGGGGGGATATGATTGAGGTGTATAAATGGAAAACAGGAATAAATAAAGGGGATGTAAATAGCGTGCTGAAAATATCCAGCCAAGACAGGACTCGCAGCAATGGTTTCAAATTGGAAAAATTTAGATTCAGGAAGGATATAGGAAAGCACTGGTTTGGTAATAGAGTTGTGGATGAGTGGAACAAACTCCCGAGTATCGTCATAGAAGCTAAGACGTTGTGTAGTTTTGAAAATAGGTTAGATAAATACATGAGTGGGTGTGAGTTGGACCTGACTAGCTTGTGCTACTAGGTCTGATGCCGTGCTCCTTCCTTAAGTGAATGTGACCTGACCTGAATAGGTTGGTATATGTGATTGACATGATGGAAGGGATAGACTCAGAAGTGTCCCTGTTCGCAGATGATGTGAAGTTAATGAGGGGAATTAAATCAGATGAGGATCAGGCAGGACTACAAAGAGACCTGGACAGGCTGGACACGTGGTCCAGCAACTGGCTTCTCGAGTTTAACCTCGCTAAATGCAAAGTCATGAAGATCGGGGAAGGGAAAAGAAGACCGCAGACGGAGTATAGGCTAGGTGGCCAAAGACTGCAAACCTCACTCAAGGAGAATAATCTTGGGTTGAGTATAACAACGAGCACGTCTCCGGAAGCACACATCAACCAGATAACTGGTGCAGAATATGGGCGCTTGGCAAACCTGAGAATAGCGTTCCGATACCTTAGTAAGGAATCGTTCAAGACACTGTACATAGTGTACGTCAGGCCCATATTGGAGTATGCAGCACCAGTTTGGAACTCACATCTGGTCATGCACGTCAAGAAATTAGAGAAAGTACAAAGGTTTGCAACAAGGTTAGTTCCGGAGCTAAGGGGAATGTCCTATGAAGAAAGGTTAAGGGAAATCGGCCTGACAACACTGGAGGACAGGAGGGTTAGGGGAGACATGATAACGACATACAAAATACTGCGAGGGATAAATAAGGTGGACAGAGACAAGATGTTCCAGAGAGGGGACACAGAATCAAGGGGTCACAATTGGAAGTTAAAGACTCACACGAGTCAAAGGGATGTTAGGAAGTATTTCTTCAGTCATAGAGTTGTCAGGAAGTGGAATAGTCTGGCAAGTGATGTAGTGGAGGCAGGAACCATATATAGCTTTAAGACAAGGTATGATAAAGCTCATGGAGCAGGGAGAGAGAGAGGACCTAGTAGCGGTCAGTGAAGAGGCGGGGCCAGGAGCTAAGTATCGACCCCTGCAACCACAATTAGGTGAGTAAAATTAGGTGAGTACAATTAGGTGAGTACAATTAGGTGAGTACACACATGGTCTCAACTTTGCACTGTCGTTCCTAGAACGACTGGTATCCAGCGACAAGGAGTGGCAGGAGAGTCTAGAGGTCTCCCTCTGGTGGTCTAGTGTGAGCACACCTTAAGTGTGTCTCAGCTCGCTTGTACTAACATTATCATCTCAGTTTCCCACACAAAGAATATTTTACACCAGTATTAATGTCCCGAGACTCAACTTAAAATCTTGACCATCAACTGCAACACAAAACCGACCTTAATAAAAGAATCAGTAAAGTGCAAGACAAAACCTATCTTTAAATATATATATATATATATATATATATATATATATATTATATATATATATATATATATATATATATATATATATATATATATATATATATAAATACTTATACATTTACACACCAAAAAGTTAAGGAAATTATAACTTATTTTGCTGAAGAATCTTTATACAAAAGTACAAAAATAAATAATAAAAATCAAAACTCAGGAGATGAGACCAAAAGAAAAAACAGTCCAGGAGAGATCGAACTAAGATGCAGTTTTGATTTTCAATTTGTAGGTGTGTTGTGAAGTATTGCAGTCACGGTGTTGTTTGAAGTGTTGCAGCCACGGTGTTGTTTGAAGTGTAGCAGCCACGGTGTTGTTTGAAGTGTAGCAGCCACCGTGTTGTTTGAAGTGTAGCAGCCACGGTGTTGTTTGAAGTGTTGCAGCGACGGTGTTGTTTGAAGTGTAGCAGCCACGGTGTTGTTTGAAGTGTAGCAGCCACGGTGTTGTTTGAAGAGCCCTTATGCAGCCACGGTGTTGTTTGAGGTTGCAGCCACGGTGTGTTTGAAGGTGCAGCCACGGTGTTGTTGAGTGAAATGCAGCCACGGTGTTGTTTGAAGTGTATGAGCCACGGTGGTCTGTTGAAGTTGCAGCCACTCGGGAGAGCTTCAGAAACCACTAAGAGGAGGGAAGCACTCACTGGGAGAGCTTCAGAAACCACTAAGCTAGGAGGAAGCACTCACTCGGGAAGCTTCAGAAACCACTAAGCCAGAGGAAGCACTCACTGGGAGGCTTCAGAAACCACTAAGCCAGGAGGGGAAGCACTCACTCGGGAGCTTCAGAAACCACTAAGCCAGAGGAAGCACTCACTCGGGAGAGCTTCAGAAACCACTAAGCCAGGAGGAAGCACTCACTCGGGAGACTTCAGAAACCACTAAGCAGGAAGGAAGCACTCACTCGGGAGAGCTCAGAAACCACTAAGCTAGGAGGGAAGCACTCACTGGGAGAGCTTCAGAAACCACTAAGAGGAGGAAGCACTCACTCGGAGAGCTTCAGAAACCACTAAGCAGGAGGAAGCACTCACTCGGGAGAGCTTCAGAAACCACTAAGCTAGGAGGGAAGCACTCACTCGGGAGAGCTTCAGAAACCACTAAGCCAGGAGAGAAGCACTCAATCGGGAGCTTCAGAAACCACTAAGCTAGGAGGGAAGCACTCACTTGGGAGAGCTTCAGAAACCACTAAGCTAGGAAGGAAGCACTCACTCGGGAGATCTTCAGAAACCACTAAGCAGGAGGGAAGCACTCACTCGGAGAGCTTCAGAAACCACTAAGCCAGGAGGGAAGCACTCACTCGGAGACTTCAGAAACCACTAAGCCAGGAAGGAAGCACTCACTCGGAGAGCTCAGAAACCACTAAGCCAGGAAGGAAGCACTCACTCGGGAGAGCTTCAGAAACAACTAAGCCAGGAAGGAAGCACTCACTCGGAGAGCTTCAGAAACCACTAAGCCAGGAGGAAGCACTCACTCGGAGAGCTTCAGAAACCACTAAGCCAGGAGGAAGCACTCACCGAGGCTAGAACCCATAGCAGGAGGAAGCATCACTGGAGAGCTTCAGAAACCACTAAGCTAGGAAGGAAGCACTCACTCGGGAGATCTTCAGAAACCACTAGCAGAGGAAGCACTCATGGAGCTTCAGAAACCACTAAGCCAAGAGGAAGCACTCACTCGGAGATCTTCAGAAACCACTAGCCAGGAAGGAAGCACTCACTCGGGAGAGCTTCAGAAACTACTAAGCCAGGAGGGAAGCACTCACTCGGGAGAGCTTCAGAAACCACTAAGCCAGGAAGGAAGCACTCACTCGGGAGAGCTTCAGAAACCACTAAGCTAGGAAGGAAGCACTCACTCGGGAGATCTTCAGAAACCACTAAGCCAGGAGGGAAGCACTCACTCGGAAGAGCTTCAGAAACCACTAAGCCAGGAAGGAAGCACTCACTCGGGAGAGCTCAGAAAACACTAAGCCAGAGGAAGCACTCACTCGGAGATCTTCAGAAACCACTAAGCCAGGAAGGAAGCACTTACTCGGGAGAGCTTCAGAAACTACAAAGCCAGGAGGGAAGCACTCACTCGGGAGAGCTTCAGAAACCACTAAGCCAGGAAGGAAGCACTCACTCGGGAGAGCTTCAGAAACAAAGCCAGGAGGGAAGCACTCACTCGGGAGATCTTCAGAAACCACTAAGCCAGGAGGGAAGTACTCACTCGGAAGAGCTTCAGAAACCACTATGCCAGGAAGGAAGCACTCACTCGGGAGAGCTTCAGAAACCACTAAGCCAGGAGGGAAGCACTCACTCGGGAGTGCTTCAGAAACCACTAAGCTAGGAGAGAAGCCCTCACTCGGGATAGCTTCAGAAACCACTAAGCCAGGAAGGAAGCACTCACTCGGGAGAGCTTCAGAAACCACTAAGCCAGGAAGGAAGCACTCACTCGGGAGATCTTCAGAAACCACTAAGCCAGGAGGGAAGCACTCACTCGGAAGAGCTTCAGAAACCACTAAGCCAGGAAGGAAGCACTCACTCGGGAGAGCGTCAGAAACCACTAAGCCATGAGGGAAGCACTCACTCGGGAGATCTTCAGAAACCACTAAGCCAGGAAGGAAGCACTCACTCGGGAGAGCTTCAGAAACTACTAAGCCAGGAGGGAAGCACTCACTCGGGAGAGCTTCAGAAACCACTAAGCCAGGAAGGAAGCACTCACTCGGGAGAGCTTCAGAAACTAAACCAGGAGGGAAGCACTCACTCGGGAGATCTTCAGAAACCACTAAGCCAGGAGGGAAGCACTCACTCGGAAGAGCTTCAGAAACCACTATGCCAGGAAGGAAGCACTCACTCGGGAGAGCTTCAGAAACCACTAAGCCAGGAGGGAAGCACTCACTCGGGAGTGCTTCAGAAACCACTAAGCTAGGAGAGAAGCCCTCACTCGGGATAGCTTCAGAAACCACTAAGCCAGGAGGAAGCACTCACTCGGGAGAGCTTCAGAAACCACTAAGCCAGGAGGGAAGCACTCACTCGGGAGATCTTCAGAAACCACTAAGCCAGGAGGGAAGCACTCACTCGGGAGAGCTTCAGAAACCACT
Organism: Cherax destructor; assembly: GCA_009830355.1. Classification (NCBI taxonomy): domain Eukaryota; kingdom Metazoa; phylum Arthropoda; class Malacostraca; order Decapoda; family Parastacidae; genus Cherax; species Cherax destructor. Next base: position 57,659 of record WNWK01010193.1, on the reverse strand, counting down.
AAGCAAGGAGGGAAGCACTCACTCGGGAGAGCTTCAGAAACCACAAAGCCAGGAGGGAAGCACTCACTCGGGAGTGCTTCAGAAACCACTAAGATAGGAGGGAAGCACTCAATCGGGAGAGCTTCAGAAACCACTAAGCCAGGAAGGAAGCACTCACTCGGGAGAGCTTCAGAAACCACAAAGCCAGGAAGGAAGAACTCACTCGGGAGAGCTTCAGAAACCACTAAGCCAGGAAGGAAGCAATCACTCGGGAGAGCTTCAGAAACCGCTAAGCCAGGAAGGAAGCACTCACTCGGAAGAGCTTCAGAAACCACTAAGCCAGGAGGGAAGCATTCACTCGGGAGAGCTTCAGAAACCACTAAGCCAGGAGGGAAGCACTCACTCGGGAGAGCTTCAGAAACCACTAAGCAAAGAGGGAAGCACTCACTCGGGAGAGCTTCAGAAACCACTAAGCCAGGAGGGAAGCACTCACTCGGAGATCTTCAGAAACCACTAATCCAGGAGGGAAGCACTCACTCGGAGAGCTTCAGAAACCACTAAGCCAGGAGGAAGCACTCACTCGGGAGAGCTTCAGAAAGCACTAAGCCAGGAGGAAGCACTCACTCGGGAGTGCTTCAGAAACCACTAAGCTAGGAGGAAGCACTCAATCGGGAGAGCTTCAGAAACCACTAAGCCAGGAAGGAAGCACTCACTCGGGAGAGCTTCAGAAACCACTAAGCCAGGAAGGAAGCACTCACTTGGGAGAGCTTCAGAAACCACTAAGCTAGGAAGGAAGCACTCACTCGGGAGAGCTTCAGAAACCGCTAAGCCAGGAAGGAAGCACTCACTTGGGAGAGCTTCAGAAACAACTAAGCTAGGAGAGAAGCACTCACTTGGGAGTGCTTCAGAAACCACTAAGCCAGGAGGGAAGCACTCACTCGGGAGAGCTTCAGAAACCACTAAGCCAGGAGGGAAGCACTCACTCGGGAGAGCTTCAGAAAGCACTAAGCCAGGAGGGAAGCACTCACTCGGGAGTGCTTCAGAAACCACTAAGCTAGGAGGGAAGCACTCAATCGGGAGAGCTTCAGAAACCACTAAGCCAGGAAGGAAGCACTCACTCAGGAGAGCTTCAGAAACCACTAAGCCAGGAAGGAAGCACTCACTTGGGAGAGCTTCAGAAACCACTAAGCTAGGAAGGAAGCACTCACTCGGGAGAGCTTCAGAAACCGCTAAGCCAGGAAGGAAGCACTCACTTGGGAGAGCTTCAGAAACAACTAAGCTAGGAGAGAAGCACTCACTTGGGAGAGCTTCAGAAACCACTAAGCCAGGAGGGAAGCACTCACTCGGGAGAGCTTCAGAAACCACTAAGCCAGGAGGGAAGCACTCACTCGGGAGAGCTTCAGAAACCACTAAGCCAGGAGGGAAGCACTCACTCGGGAGTGCTTCAGAAACCACTAAGCTAGGAGGGAAGCACTCAATCGGGAGAGCTTCAGAAACCACTAAGCCAGGAAGGAAGCACTCACTCGGGAGAGCTTCAGAAACCACTAAGCCAGGAAGGAAGCACTCACTCGGGAGACCTTCAGAAACCACTAAGCCAGGAAGGAAGCAATCACTCGGGAGAGTTTCAGAAACCGCTAAGCCAGGAAGGAAGCACTCACTCGGGAGAGCTTCAGAAACCACTAAGCCAGGAGGAAGCACTCACTCGGGAGAGCTTCAGAAACCACTAAGCCAGGAAGGAAGCACTCACTCGGGAGAGCTTCAGAAACCACTAAGCCAGGAGGAAGCACTCACTCGGGAGAGCTTCAGAAACCACTAAGCCAGGAAGGAAGCACTCACTCGGGAGATCTTCAGAAACCACTAAGCCAGGAAGGAAGCACTCACTCGGGAGAGCTTCAGAAACAACTAAGCCAGGAGGGAAGCACTCACTCGGGAGAGCTTCAAAAACAACTAAGCCAGGAAGGAAGCACTCACTCGGGAGAGCTTCAGAAACAACTAAGCCAGGAGGGAAGCACTCACTCGGGAGAGCTTCAGAAACCACTAAGCCAGGAAGGAAGCACTCACTCATTAGAGCTTCAGAAACCACTAAGCCAGGAGGGAAGCACTCACTCGGGAGAGCTTCAGAAACCACTAAGCCAGGAAGGAAGCACTCACTCGGGAGAGCTTCAGAAACCACTAAGCAAGGAGGGAAGCACTCACTCGGGAGAGCTTCAGAAACCACTAAGCCAGGAGGGAAGCACTCACACGCCATAAGTGGCGTGTCAGTTAGGTCATCGTGAACGAATAACCTTGTGATATACTAACCTAACCTAACTTAATCTAACACACACCTAACATAATAAGGAGAGAGCACTGCAGTAGGCCTACTGGAACACGACTCACGAAATCGAAATGACGCGATTGTAAAGAAACCACGTTGCGGGTGGAAATGAGTCGCAAAACTTCAGGCCAGCTGGCTACAATAAGGTATATTTATACACCATAGGAAGGTTAGCATGGGCCACCATAGATGAATCGGGAGATTCATCTATAAAAACTTGCATTTGTGCTCACAGTGGCGGCCTATGTTAAATTCCCTATGGCGTATAAACATACCTAGTTGGATGAATCTTGAATCTTATTGTAGCCAGCTGGCCCAGTGGCTTACACGCTGGCCTGGAGTTTTAAGATTCACTTCCTGCTAGTTCAATCCCCACCCGTACCGTGGTTTCCTACTGGGCCATGCTTAGACAGGTTCTTTATCTACACTATCATCCCACATCATCTTCCAGAGTGGTTTACCAATTCTTGTAAAAAATCAGTGCGAGAACTGATGAAGTGCTTAGTGGGTGGACGAAACGTCTTCTCAATGAAATGCCATACACAGCATACTGTGTCTCATTAACACATCTTCCTCATTGAGGGTCAGTCCCCACGCGTCCTTGCCACGGACATGACACATGACGGGGGTTTGGTTCCTATCGAATTTAGCGACTACGATGAGGAATTAAGAAACTAAGTGCAATACCTGGGCAGCTTGTCAACAGCTGGGCAGCCTGTCAACAGCTGGGCAACCTGTCAACAGCTGGGCAGCTTGTCAACAGCTGGACAGCTTGTCAACAGCTGGGCAACTTGTCAACAGCTGGGCAGCTTGTCAACAGCTGGACAGCTTGTCAACAGCTGGGCAACTTGTCAACAGCTGGGCAACTTTTCAACAGCTGGGCAGCTTGTCAACAGCTGGACAGCTTGTCAACAGCTGGGCAGCTTGTCAACAGCTGGGCAACTTTTCAACAGCTGGGCAGCTTGTCAACAGCTGGACAGCTTGTCAACAGCTGGACAGCTTGTCAACAGCTGGACAGCTTGTCAACAGCTGGACAGCTTGTCAACAGCTGGGCAACTTGTCAACAGCTGGGCAGCTTGTCAACAGCTGGGCAGCTTGTCAACAGCTGGACAGCTTGTCAACAGCTGGGCAGCTTGTCAACAGCTGGGCAACTTGTCAACAGCTGGGCAGCTTGTCAACAGCTGGACAGCTTGTCAACAGCTGGGCAACTTTTCAACAGCTGGGCAGCTTGTCAACAGCTGGGCAGCTTGTCAACAGCTGGACAGCTTGTCAACAGCTGGGCAGCTTGTCAACAGCTGGACAGCTTGTCAACAGCTGGGCAGCTTGTCAACAGCTGGACAGCTTGTCAACAGCTGGGCAGCTTGTCAACAGCTGGGCAGCTTGTCAACAGCTGGGGAGCTTGTCAACAGCTGGGCAACTTGTCAACAGCTGGGCAGCTTGTCAACAGCTGGGCAGCTTGTCAACAGCTGGACAGCTTGTCAACAGCTGGGCAGCTTGTCAACAGCTGGGCAGCTTGTCAACAGCTGGACAGCTTGTCAACAGCTGGGCAGCTTGTCAACAGCTGGACAGCTTGTCAACAGCTGGGGAGCTTGTCAACAGCTGGGCAGCTTGTCAACAGCTGGACAGCTTGTCAACAGCTGGACAGCTTGTCAACAGCTGGGCAGCTTGTCAACAGCTGGGCAGGACAAGTGACCACAGTATACTGCTCCTCACCCTCCTTAACAATTATGCAATGTTGACTCCTGACCTTTTAAAATACCCAATTAAGGGTAGGTTAATTAAAGTTAAATTGCAATAAACTAACACAAAACAAGGAATTAGTATGACTAGTCTCGTCGTAGATCTGACCTTAGAAAACTAACAGTGTCATTGAAAGACGAGCTGATGTTTCCACATGAGTCACTGAGGACAGTTAGAAAAGTTTGTCAGATAGACATAAGTGTCTCCATACTGCCAGTGGCACCCCCTCCTCCCTCTCCAGAACACTTTGGCACCCTCGCCCTTTTTCTTGTGGGTATTGACGACTTTTCACACCATTAGAAACAGGGGGCGGGCGCCCCAGTGACACTTTTTTATTAACCTCCTCCACGAACGTCTATCGTAAATCTTATAACCATCACCACCAGTAACGATATACACTGCTGGAGATGCACCCTCCATTCCTACCCAGGTCCCTGCACCACCTCCAACCCCACCAACCCAGCTCCCAGGACCCACCACCAACACCATCTCTCGACCCAGCTTCGGTCTCTCAGGAAAAGCCTTGCTTACATTCACTTGCTCTCACGAAATAAGATCTGCTCAAGACCCACATGGCGAGGCTTGCGAGGCCTCCTGCGACAAAGACCTGCCAAGACTTACTTCCCCTGCTAAGGACTCGAGCCGCTCAGATACATCCCACCTGCTGAGATATCGACCTGACGGGACCTGACCCAGAGGAACGACAGTCGTAAAAGAGTAGGAAAATGGTGCCATGCTTCACTGACGGTGTGTGTGTGTGTGTGTGTGTGTGTGTGTGTGTGTGTGTGTGTGTGTGTGTGTGTGTGCGTGAGTGTGTGTGAAATATAATTATTCTTGTCTCTTTCTGGTTTAAAATAAATGTTGGCATAAAAGCTCACAGATAGTGGTATAGCAGATAAATAATGGAGCGCAATGATAAGAGTAAATGAACTTTAGTGCCAAGGACGAGCCTTCATGAGCACTCGTGCGAAACGTGCCACGAAGAGGAACATTAAGCACGTCAAAACTCCGTCGAGAAAAGTGGGTAAATGACGCCACAGGAAGTCAAAATTATTTTTAGGCACTCCGTTGAAAAGAAGCCCAATTATTTCAAGAAGATTTGTCTCGGCAGAGGGAAAACGCAAAGGTCACAATGGCCGCAATAGTTGACAAGGCCGCAATGGTCTCAATGGTTGCAAAGGCCGCAATGGTCGCCTTTACCTTGAGCTGAGTGGCCGCCCATGGACTGAGGGCGTGACTGTCAGCCCTGGCACTCACCATCACCGTGGTGGTGTCAGTCCTGGCACTCACCATCACCGTGGTGGTGTCAGCCCTGGCACTCACCATCACCGTGGTGGCGTCAGCCCTGGCACTCACCATCACCGTGGTGGCGTCAGCCCTGGCACTCACCATCACCGTGGTGGTGTCAGCCCTGGCACTCACCATCACCGTGGTGGTGTCAGCCCTGGCACTCACCATCACCGTGGTGTGGTGCTCGTCACTGCCTCCTTCACTGTGCTAAGTCAGGCCAGACAACATTCTTTTTACGGCTGTCTCTCTTGATGTGCCACCACAGTTTGCAATTTTTACCCTCCAAATTACCCTCGTTGGGATAACCATCCGCTTTCCTCCTCCTCTCCTGCCCTCCCTCCTCCTACTCTTCCCTATTACGCTATTAGGGTCTTTCATCCCCTCCCTCCCTCCCTCTCCCTTATCACACAATCAGGGTCTTTCACCTTCTCCTCTTCCCTATTACGCTATCAAGATTTTTACCCCTCTCTCCCCCCTTTCTATCGGTATCGGTCATTTTTATGGTATCGGTATCGGAGATAACACGTTCTATGCCACTACCTACCTACGTGGAGTCTACCTGGAAAGTATTCCGCGGGTCAACGCCCCCTTTGCCCGGTCCACGACCAGGCCTCCCGGTGAATCAGGACCTGATCAAATAGGCTGTTACTGCTGGCCGCACGTAGTCTAACGTACGAACCACAGCCCGGCTGATCCGGCACTGACTTTAGGTATCTGTCCAGCTCCTCTTGAAGACAACCAGGGGTCTATTGGTAATTCCCCTTATGGCTGGTGGGAAGCTGTTGAACAGCCTTGGGCCCCGGACACTATACTTTTTAAAAACTGATACTTGTTTAAATATTAATATTAAATATTTGCTTAAAAATATCAACAGCAACAACACTCTACCTCTCGACTGTGAGTTACTCATGCATACACTCATACACACGTTTTTACTCACCACTCACCCATAGCTTCTACCCCTCACATCCCCATGCCAACACCTTACCCACGTTTTCACAGCCCATACACCCTAACATGCCATCTACACTCCCAGCCATGTAGCACCACCCTCCCTACTGCCCACACCAACTACCACTCACCCGCTCGGTCACCCATCATCCACACTACCACTCACACTGGTCGGTCACCCATCATCCACACTACCACTCACACTGGTCGGTCACCCATCATCCACACTACCACTCACACTGGTCGGTCACCATCATCCTACCCTCCACTGTCGGTACCATCATCCCCACTACCACCACTGGTCGGTTACCCATCATCCACACTACCACACACACTAGTCGGTCACCCATCATCCACACTACCACTCACACTGGTCGGTCACCCATCATCCACATTACCACTCACACTAGTCGGTCACCCATCATCCACACTACCACTCACACTGGTCGGTCACCCATCATCCACACTACCACTCACACTAGTCGGTCACCCATCATCCACACTACCACTCACACTAGTCGGTCCCCCATCATCCACACTACCACACACACTAGTCGGTCACCCATCATCCACACTACCACTCACACTGGTCGGTCACCCATCATCCACACTACCACTTACACTGGTCGGTCACCCATCATCCACACTACCACTCACACTGGTCGGTCACCCATCATCCACACTACCAACACACTAGTCGGTCACCATCATCACACTACCACTCACACTGGTCGGTCACCCATCATCCACACTACCACCACACTAGTCGGTCACCCATCATTCACACTACCACTCACACTGGTCGTCACCCATCATCCACACTACCACTCACACTGGTCGGTCACCCATCATCCACACTACCACCACACTAGTCGTTCACCCATCATCCACACTACCACTCACACTGGTCGGTCACCCATCATCCACACTACCACACACTAGTCGGTCACCCATCATCCACACTACCACTCCACTGGTCGGTCACCCATCATCACACTACCACCACACTAGTCGGTCACCCATCATCCACACTACCACTCCACTGGTCGGTCACCCATCATCCACACTACCACTCACACTAGTCGGTCACCCATCATCCACACTACCACTCACACTGGTCGGTCACCCATCATCCACACTACCACTCACACTAGTCAGTCACCCATCATCCACACTACCACTCACACTGGTCGGTCACCCATCATCCACACTACCACTCACACTGGTCGGTCACCCATCATCCACACTACCACTCACACTGGTCGGTCACCCATCATCCACACTACCACTCACACTAGTCGGTCACCCATCATCCACACTACCACTCACACTGGTCGGTCACCCATCATCCACACTACCACTCACACTAGTCGGTCACCCATCATCCACACTACCAGTCACACTGTTCGGTCACCCATCATCCACACTACCACTCACATGGTCGGTCACCCATCATCCACACTACCAGTCACACTGTTCGGTCACCCATCATCCACACTACCATCACACTAGTCGGTCACCCATCATCCACACTACCAGCTCACACTGGTCGGTCACCCATCATCCACACTACCACTCACACTGGTCGGTCACCCATCATCCACACTACCACTCACACTGGCCGGTCACCCATCATCCACACTACCACTCACACTGGTCGGTCACCCATCATCCACACTACCACTCACACTAGTCGGTCACCCATCATCCACACTACCACTCACACTAGTCGGTCACCCATCATCCACACTACCACTCACACTAGTCGGTCACCCATCATCCACACTACCACTCACACTGGTCGGTCACCCATCATCCACACTACCACTCACACTAGTCGGTCACCCATCATCCACACTACCACTCACACTGGTCGGTCACCCATCATCCACACTACCACTCACACTAGTCGGTCACCCATCATCCACACTACCACTCACACTGGTCGGTCACCCATCATCCACACTACCACTCACACTGGGCTACCATCACTGCCACCTACATGGTTACCATCACAACTAGTAACTACATACAGTGGACCCTCGTTATTCGAACACTCCAAAACTCACCCTTTTATGTAAGTTTATTATTGTAAGTGCTTTTATAAGTGTATTTTTGGGGGTCTGAAATGGACTAATCTAATTTACATCATTTCTTACGGGAATAAATTAGTTTGGTAACAGCACTTGAACAGCATTCAGGAATGAAGAATGTTCGAATAGCGAGGGTCATACCGAATAGGTAAAACTTGTTATTTGGGCTTAAATAGCAACGCTCTTCTTGCCGAATAAGGCAAGGAAGTAAGGAAACACGCCCAATATTTCCACCCGGCCGGGGATCGAAGCATGGACACTCTGTGTGAGGCGAGAGCGTTGCCTACCAGGCCACGGGACACGTTTTTATATTACGTTAACATTGGAAAGAAATCATGGTTACAATCAAAATCTATGTTCACTCAATCGGTAGCAAAATAATTTTTTACAAACTGATTTGATCATTGAATTAGACCGTGGTTGAGTGAGTATCATCTCATGATCCCACTGTAACTTGGCGAGTTTCATCGCTTGATCACACTGACTCAGCCAAGGGTTAAGCGAAGATAATGGACTTCTCCAGGGAGGAAAGCGTGCGGGTAATTTTGAGGTGTGGGTCACGTATCGCGAGCAGGCAGCTGCCGACTTTAATGAAGCTAATCCACATGAAGACCCATTACTCTCACATATGGCGCGAACTTGTTGCTCAAGTGTTAAAACACTGGACCTTTGTTGGGTAAACCTCACCAAGCCTTGGTGTAAACACTGGACCTTTGTTGGTAAACCTCACCAAGCCTTGGTGTAAACACTGGACCTTTGTTGGGTAAACCTCACCAAGCCTGTAACACTGGACCTGTGTAAACTCACTGTGCACTGACCTTTGTTGGGTAAACCTCACCAAGCCTTGGTGTAAACACTGGACCTTTGTTGTTTAAACCTCACCAAGCCTTGGTGTAAACACTGGACCTTTGTTGGGTAAACCTCACCAAGCCTTGGTGTAAACACTGGACCTTTGTTGGGTAAACCTCACCAAGCCTTGGTGTAAACACACTTTATTAACATTAAGGTTATATTCAAACACAGATCCTTTTATTATAAAGTCCTAATCTCATCCATTTAGAGAGTATTAGAGGTAGCAAGACAGCAAGTCGTCTTTTTCGGTAGACAGCCTAGGCTTGGACAGCGGGGTCTCCTGCTATCAACCATTTCTTGTAGAGCATCCTTGGAATACCTGCACGAGAACCATTATTACATACTAAGATATTGATTAAAAACTAGAGAATGAATTTAATGGGGGATACGTTAAGAAACAGTTAACCTGTACATAATTTTAATTGGGCTGAGGTAGATGAAGCGTGTGTGTGTGTATGGCAAGTAATGTGTGGAGAGAGAAAAGTAGAGACAGTGGTGGCCAGGATCAACTTAGTTAACATGTATGTGTGGCAGCATGGTGAAGCACCTCCAGGAGAGGAGAGCCAATGTATGTGGAGACGAGGATAAACACACCAGCACACACATCCCAGAACAAATTAATTATAATTAATATCTTGAGAATCATTGTCCCCGCGGCCAGGTGCTAAACTAGGCATATTGGTCGTAATATATGAAGAAGAAAATATGCAGAATTTTGCTGCAATTTGATATTACTAATTTGAAAACGTAGCAATGGTGGATCGACCTGTTGGGTTGAAATACATTATGTTTATGGTAAGGTGACACTCAGGATAAGTGGCTGTGTAACTGTTGTATATTCAAGGCAGTGTGCTCACTCAGGCAGTGTGCTCACTCACACTGCCTGATGACAGGACATCACCAGCACAACTGGTACACGACGTGCACCTGCTGTACACGACGTGCACCTGCTGGTACACGACGTGCTCCTGCTGGTTCATGACGTGCACCTGCTGGTACACGACGTGCACCTGCTGGTACACGACGTGCTCCTGCTAGTACACGACGTGCACCTGCTGGTACACGACGTGCTCCTGCTGGTACACGACGTGCACCTGCTGGTACACGACGTGCACCTGCTGGTACACGACGTGCTCCTGCTGGTACACGACGTGCTCCTGCTGGTACATGACGTGCACTTGCTGGTACACGACGTGCTCCTGCTGGTACACGACTGCCCTGCTGTACACGACGTGCCTGCTGGTACAGACGTGCACCTGCTGGTACACACGTGCACCTGCTGGTACACGACGTGCTCCTGCTGGTACACGACGTGCTCCTGCTGGTACAGACGTGCACTGCTGGTCACGACGTGCCCTGCTGGTACACGACGTGCTCCTGCTGGTACATGACGTGCACCTGCTGGTACACAACGTGCACCTGCTGGTACACGACGTGCACCTGCTGGTACACGACGTGCTCCTGCTGGTACACGACGTGCACCTGCTGGTACACGACGTGCACCTGCTGGTACACGACGTGCACCTGCTGGTACACGACGTGCACCTGCTGGTACACGACGTGCACCTGCTGGTACACGACGTGCACCTGCTGGTACACGACGTGCACCTGCTGGTACACGACGTGCACCTGCTGGTACACGACGTTCACCTGCTGGTACACGACGTGCACCTGCTGGTACACGACGTGCACCTGCTGGTACACGACGTGCACCTGCTGGTACACGACGTGCACCTGCTGGTACACGACGTCACCTGCTGGTACACGACGTGCACCTGCTGGTCACGACGTGCACTGTGCACGACTGCTGCTGGTACACGACGTGCACCTGCTGGTACACGATGCACCTGCTGGTACACGACGTCACCTGCTGGTACGACGACGTGCACCTGCTGGTACACGACGTGCACCTGCTGGTACACGACGTTCACCTGCTGGTACACGACGTGCACCTGCTGGTACACGACGTGCACCTGCTGGTACAGACGTCACTGCTGGTCACGACGTGCACCTGCTGGTACACGACGTGCACCTGCTGGTACACGACGTGCACCTGCTGGTACACAACGTTCACCTGCTGGTACACGACGTGCACCTGCTGGTACGCGATGTGCACTAATTCGTACACAACACTGCGAGAAGAGAACTCTTAATTTATGAAGAAGAGTTCCCTTTTTATATGTTTTAAATCTATGCGTTTTAGGAGTGTTAAAAATCCAAGTTGTTGGAAGCGGATAATTAAAAGAAATTTGTCCATACGAAGGAAACGGTTGCTTGGGATGATACCATGACACACTGATGAGTCAAGAAACTTTATGACTGATACTTATGCAATTACTTCCCTCCCTCCAACCATCTTTTCACTAACAACGTTATACCAGTTGCCCAGCACCATAGGTATTGATAGGCACACAGCGTAGCCAGGACGCCTTCACAACACCCGTCTGTTCTTTACCTCACCCCAGTACTAGGCTACTAAAACTTACAGCTCGTATAACTGTCCCAAATATATCGGTTAAAACTAACCAAAAAACCAAAGGGCTATGAAAGCTATAAACACGATTCTTTTTCTGGCCACAAAATTACATTAGCAGAGGATTTATTAAAAAAAAACTTGGTAGTAGGAATAGTAGTGAGAAGGAAGCCTGGTGGTGGAGTGAAGAACTCTCAGCAGACGTCGTTGTGAAGCCTCAGAGAGCAGCGCTCAACACCACAAGAGCTCTCACACGCAGAAGCCAGCAACGACAAGAGGGGCACAACTTGAGCGTCTGCATATTCATAGTGAGAGACGCTCTTGCCACTGCTCAAGTGCAAGGTGAAGGCCACGGCTCAAGAGAAGGTAAGCATATGAAACTTCAGAAGATACATAACTGAACCGGAGTGATAAGGTGAAGTGATGAGGAAGAGAAAAGTGATAAAATATAATGGAAACGTGCAAAGCAAAGGAGTAAACAAGAGCAAAAGAGATTAGCAGTTAGAAGAAAGGAATGTAGGGGAAAGAATAGGATAAATAAACATTAAAGACCACTACCTACCTCACTCTAAGGTGACAGCAAAATGTTGATTTCTCATATAAGAGGGATGTCAATGTATGGTAATACCGATACAAACTTCCTTCACAAGATATAACCCACGTGAAGACTAAAACAGGAAAGAATGCTTGTATATTTCAACCTCTAACTGAGGTCCTCTTCAGCAGACCTGCATGAAGAGGATTCCATTCTCAGGTCAAAAAATACAAACTTTCTTTCCAACTTACGTCTGGGTACGGGTTACATCCTGGCGATGACAAGTAATATTTACATTGTGACAAAGTAACATCTGGGTGCGGGTTACATCCTGGCGATGACAAGTAATATTTACATTGTGACAAAGTAACATCTGGGTGCGGGTTACATCCTGGCGATGACAAGTAATATTTACATTGTGACAAAGTAACATCTGGGTACGGGTTACATCCTGGCGATGACAAGTAATATTTACATTGTGACAAAGTAACATCTGGGTGCGGGTTACATCCTGGCGATGACAAGTAATATTTACATTGTGACAAAGTAACATCTGGGTGGGTTACATCTGGCGATGACAAGTAATATCTGTAAGTACACACTGTAGGTGAGCAAAGTGTACACATCTGGGTACGGGTTACATCCTGGCGATGACAAGTAATATTTACATTGTGACAAGTAACATCTGGGTCGGTTACATCCTGCGATGACAAGTAATATTTACATTGTGACAAAGTAACATCTGGGTACGGGTTACATCCTGGCGATGACAAGTAATATTTACATTGTGACAAGTAGATGTACACACTATCTGGACTAACGGAGTTACACACTGCAGAGTGTACCACATGCTAGAGTGTACCACACTGCTAGAGTGTAGCACACTGCTGAGTGTACACACTGCTGATGTACACATGCTAGAGTGTACACTTCAGCCACTGCTAGAGAGTGTACCACACTGCTAGAGTGTAGCACACTGCTAGAGTGTAGCACACTGCTAGAGTGTACCACACTGCTAGAGTGTAGCACACTGCTAGAGTGTAGCACACTGCTAGAGTGTAGCACACTGCTAGAGTGTACCACACTGCTAGAGTGTACCACACTGCTAGAGTGTAGCACACTGCTAGAGTGTACCACACTGCTAGAGTGTACCACACTGCTAGAGTGTAGCACACTGCTAGTGTGTACCACACTGCTAGAGTGTAGCACACTGCTAGAGTGTACCACACTGCTAGTGTACCACACTGCTAGAGTGTACCACACTGCTAGAGTGTACCACACTGCTAGAGTGTAGCACACTGCTAGAGTGTACCACACTGCTAGTGTACCACACTGCTAGAGTGTACACACTGCTAGTGTACCACAATGCTAGAGTGTACCACACTGCTAGAGTGTACCACACTGCTAGAGTGTACCACACTGCTAGAGTGCACCACACTGCTAGAATGTAGCACACTGCTAGAGTGTACCACACTGCTAGACTGTACCACACTGCTAGAGTGTACCACACTGCTAGAGTGTAGCACACTGCTAGAGTGTACCCCACTGCTAGTGTACCACACTGCTAGAGTGTATCACACTGATAGTGTACCACACTGCTAGAGTGCACCACACTGCTAGTGTACCACACTGCTAGACTGTACCACACTGCTAGTGTACCACACTGCTAGAGTCCACCACACTGCTAGAGTGTAGCACACTGCTAGAGTGTACCACACTGCTAGAGTGTACCACACTGCTAGTGTACCACACTGCTAGAGTGTACCACACTGCTAGAGAGTGTACCACACTGCTAGAGTGTGTACCACACTGCTAGAGTGTAGCACACTGCTAGTGTGTGTACCACACTTCTAGAGTGTAGCACACTGCTAGAGTGTAGCACACTGCTAGAGTGTACCACACTGCTAGAGTGCACCACACTGCTAGAGTGTAGCACACTGCTAGAGTGTACCACACTGCTAGAGTGTGCCACACTGCTAGAGTGTATCACACTTCTAGTGTACCACACTGCTAGAGTGTACCACACTGCTAGAGTGTACCACACTGCTAGAGTGTACCACACTGCTAGTGTGTGTACCACACTGCTAGAGTGTACCACAGTGCTAGAGTGTACCACACTGCTAGAGTGTACCACACTTCTAGAGTGTACCACACAGCTAGTGTACCACACTGCTAGTGTGTGTACTACACTGCTAGAGTGTACCACACTGCTAGAGTGTACCACACTGCTAGAGTGCACCACACTGCTAGAGTGCACCACACTGCTAGTGTACCACACTGCTAGTGTACCACACTGCTAGTGTACCACACTGCTAGAGTGTGTACCACACTGCTAGAGTGTACCACACTGCTAGAGTTTGTACCACACTGCTAGAGTGTACCACACTCCTAGTGTACCACACTGCTATAGTGTACCACACTGCTAGAGAGTGTACCACACTGCTAGAGTGTGTACCACACTGCTAGAGTGTAGCACACTGCTAGTGTGTGTACCACACTACTAGAGTGTAGCACACTGCTAGTGTACCACACTGCTAGAGTGCGCCACACTGCTAGAGTGTAGCACACTGCTAGTGTACCACACTGCTAGAGTGTATCACACTGCTAGTGTACCACACTGCTAGTGTACCACACTGCTAGAGTGTAGCACACTGCTAGTGTGTGTGTACCACACTGCTAGAGTGTACCACAGTGCTAGAGTGTACCACACTGCTAGAGTGTACCACACTGCTAGTGTACCACACTGCTAGTGTACCACACTGCTAGAGTGTACCACACTGCTAGAGTGTACCACACTGCTAGAGTGTACCACACTGCTAGAGTGTGTACCACACTGCTAGAGTGTAGCACACTGCTAGTGTGTGTACCACACTGCTAGAGTGTACCACACTGCTAGAGTGTACCACACTGCTAGAGTGCACCACACTGC
>WNWK01010193.1:25000-37500 GCA_009830355.1 Cherax destructor | reverse complement strand
GCAGTGCCACAGTAGTAGACAGTAGTCAACAGCAGTGCAACTGGAGTACACCTAGTCGACAGCAGTGCCACTGGAGTACACTTAGTCGACAGCAGTACCAATGGAGAACACCCAATCGACATCAGTGCCACTGGAGTATACCCAGTCGACAGCAGTGCCACACAGTAACTAAACACTACAATAACACACAACAAGTTTCCTCACAACTGCCTCTCACCACCACACATACTAACCTGTCCAGCAGCACAAGTGCAAGATACTGTGTCCACATGTACAATTACACCTATTACAGTTCATACATGATTCAGATGATCCAGTTGAAACCTCACCTACACCGAGTACAATGACTTCCACCACCATAACAACGTTCCACCAGACAATGACTTCCCACCACACATAACAACTGTTCCACCAGTACAATAGACTCTCCACCACCATAACAACTGTTCCACCAGTCAATGACTTCACTACACATACAACGTTCCACCAGTACAAGTGACTCCACCACCATAACAACAGTTCCACAGTACAATGACTCTCACACCATAACAACAGTTCCACAGTACAATGACTCTTCACCACCATAACAACAGTTCGGACCAGTAAATGCTCCACCACCATAACAACGTTCCCCAGTCAATGACTACCACCATAACAACAGTTCGACACAGTACCAAGACCTACCACCATAACAAGTTCAGCAGTACAATGACTCACCACCATAACAGCAGTTCCACCAGGCAATGACTCCACACCTAGCAACAGTTCCACAGTACATGACTCTCACCACCATAACAACAGTTCCACCAGGTACAATGACTCTCACCACCATAACAACGTTCCACCAGTACAATGACTCTCACCACCATACAACAGTTCCACAGTACAATGACTCTTCACCACCATAACACTAGTTCCACCAGTACAATGACTCTCACCACCATAACAACAGTTCCACAGTACAATGACTCTCACACAACAACGTTCCACAAGTACAATGACTCTCCACCACCATAACAACAGTTCCACCAGTACAATGACTCTCACCACCATAACAACTGTTCCACAGTACAATGACTCTTCAGCCACCATAACAACGTTCCACAGTACAATGACTCTCACCACCATAACAACGTTCCACCAGTACAATGACTCTTCACCACCATAACACAGTTCCCCAGTACAATGACTCTCACCACCATAACAACAGTTCCACCAGTACAATGACTCCCTACCACCAGTCAATGACTGTTCCACAAGTACAATGACTCTCCACCACCATAACAACAGTTCCACAAGTACAATGACTCTTCACCACCATAACAACTGTTCCACCAGTACAATGACTCTCCACCACCATAACAACAGTTCCACAAGTACAATGACTCTCCACCACCATAACAACTGTTCCACCAGTACAATGACTCCACTAACACAACAACTGTTCCACCAGTACAATGACTCCACTAACACAACAACTGTTCCACAAGCACACAAGTACAATGACTCTCCACCACCATAACAACTGTTCCACCAGTACAATGACTCTCCACCACCATAACAACTGTTCCACAAGTACAATGACTCCACCAACACAACAACTGTTCCACAAGTACAATGACTCTCCACCACCATAACAACTGTTCCACCAGTACAATGACTCCACTAACACAACAACTGTTCCACCAGTACAATAACTCCACTAACACAACAACTGTTCCACAAGTACAATGATTCTCCACCACCATAACAACTGTTCCACCAGTACAATGACTCCACTAACACAACTGTTCCACCAGTACAATGACTCCACTAACACAACAACTGTTCCACAAGTACAATGACTCTCCACCACCATAACAACAGTTCCGCCAGTACAATGACTCCACTAACACAACAACTGTTCCACAAGTACAATGACTCTCCACCACCATAACAACTGTTCCACCAGTACAATGACTCCACTAACACAACAACTGTTCCACAAGTACAATGACTCTCCACCAACACAACAACTGTTCCACCAGTACAATGACTCCACTAACACAACAACTGTTCCACAAGTACAATGACTCCACCAACACAACAACTGTTCCACAAGTACAATGACTCTCCACCACCATAACAACTGTTCCACAAGTACAATGACTCCACTAACACAACAACTGTTCCACCAGTACAATGACTCTCCACCACCATAACAACTGTTCCACCAGTACAATGACTCCACTAACACAACAACTGTTCCACCAGTACAATGACTCTCCACCAACACAACAACTGTTCCACCAGTACAATGACTCTCCACCAACACAACAACTGTTCCACCAGTACAATGACTCTCCACCACTATAACAACTGTTCCACCAGTACAATGACTCTCCACCACCATAACAACTGTTCTACCAGTACAATGACTCTCCACCAACACAACAACTGTTCCACCAGTACAATGACTCTCCACCACCATAACAACAGTTCCGCCAGTACAATGACTCCACCAACACAACAACTGTTCCACCAGTACAATGACTCTCCACCACCATAACAACTGTTCCACCAGTACAATGACTCTCCACCACCATAACAACTGTTCCACCAGTACAATGACTCTCCACCACCATAACAACTGTTCCACCAGTACAATGACTCTCCACTAACACAACAACTGTTCCACCAGTACAATGACTCCACCAACACAACAACTGTTCCACCAGTACAATGACTCTACACCACCATAACAACAGTTCCGCCAGTACAATGACTCCACCACCATAACAACTGTTCCACCAGTACAATGACTCTCCACCACCATAACAACAGTTCCGCCAGTACAATGACTCTCCACCAACACAACAACTGTTCCACCAGTACAATGACTCCACCAACACAACAACTGTTCCACCAGTACAATGACTCTCCACCACCATAACAACAGTTCCACCAGTACAATGACTCCACCAACACAACAACTGTTCCACCAGTACAATGACTCTCCACCAACACAACAACTGTTCCACCAGTACAATGACTCTCCACCACCATAACAACTGTTCCACCAGTACAATGACTCCACCAACACAACAACTGTTCCACCAGTACAATGACTCTCCACCAACACAACAACTGTTCCACCAGTACAATGACTCTCCACCAACACAACAACTGTTCCACCAGTACAATGACTCTCCACCAACACAACAACTGTTCCACCAGTACAATGACTCTCCACCACCATAACAACAGTTCCACCAGTACAATGACTCCACTAACACAACAACTGTTCCACCAGTACAATGACTCCACTAACACAACAACTGTTCCACCAGTACAATGACTCTCCACCAACACAACAACTGTTCCACCAGTACAATGACTCTCCACCAACACAACAACTGTTCCACCAGTACAATGACTCTCCACCAACATAACAACTGTTCCACCAGTACAATGACTCTCCACCAACATAACAACTGTTCCACCAGTACAATGACTCTCCACCACCATAACAACAGTTCCACCAGTACAATGACTCTCCACCAACATAACAACTGTTCCACCAGTACAATGACTCTCCACCAACATAACAACTGTTCCACCAGTACAATGACTCTCCACCAACACAACAACTGTTCCACCAGTACAATGACTCTCCACCAACACAACAACTGTTCCACCAGTACAATGACTCTCCACCAACATAACAACTGTTCCACCAGTACAATGACTCTCCACCAACATAACAACAGTTCCACCAGTACAATGACTCTCCACCAACATAACAATTGTTCCACCAGTACAATGACTCTCCACCAACACAACAACAGTTCCACCAGTACAATGACTCTCCACCAACACAACAACAGTTCCACCAGTACAATGACTCTCCACCAACACAACAACTGTTCCACCAGTACAATGACTCTCCACCAACATAACAACAGTTCCACCAGTACAATGACTCCACCAACACAACAACAGTTCCACCAGTACAATGACTCTCCACCAACACAACAACAGTTCCACCAGTACAATGACTCTCCACCAACATAACAACAGTTCCACCAGTACAATGACTCCACCAACACAACAACAGTTCCACCAGTACAATGACTCTCCACCACCATAACAACTGTTCCACCAGTACAATGACTCTCCACCAACACAACAACAGTTCCACCAGTACAATGACTCTCCACCACGCCTTTAGCTGTTCCGTTTTTGAAGTTAAACTCTTAAACTTTGTGTTCTATCTTTCTTATATATTTTCAGGCTTAAACTTATCGTTCATAAATTTAAGAGAATAAACAATACTTTTGTACTTTTAATATATATATATATAATATATATATATATATATATATATATATATATATATATATATATATATATATATATATATATATCAGATCACTTTTTAGTTATAGCTACAGTGGGAGTAAAAGGTAGATGGGATACAAGGAAAATAGAATCAGTAAGTAAAAGAGAGGTGAAGGTTTATAAACTAAAAGAGGAGGCAGTTAGGGTAAGATATAAACAACTATTGGAGGATAGATGGGCTAGTGAGAGTGTAGGCAATGGGGTCGAAAATGTATGGGGTAGATTTAAAAATGTAGTGTTAGAGTGTTCAGCAGAAGTTTGTGGTTACAGGCGAGTGGGTGCGGGAGGGAAGAGGAGCGATTGGTGGAATGATGATGTAAAGAGAGTAGTAAGGGAGAAAAAGTTAGCATATGAGAGGTTTTTACAAAGTAGAAGTGATGCAAGGAGGGAAGAGTATATGGAGAGAAAAGAGAGGTTAAAAGAATGGTGAAGCAATGTAAAAGAGAGCAGATGAGAGAGTGGGTGAGATGTTATCAGCAAATTTTGTTGAAAATAAGAAAAAGTTTTGGAATGAGATTAATAAGTTGAGGAAGCCTAGAGAACAAATGGATTTGACAGTTAAAAATAGGAGAGGAGAGTTATTAAATGGAGAGTTAGAGGTATCGGGAAGATGGAGAGAATATTTTGAGGAGTTGTTAAATGTTGATGAAGACAGGGAAGCTGTGATTTCGTGTGTAGGGCAAGGAGGAATAACATCTTGTAGGAGTGTGGAAGAGCCAGTTGTGGGTGTAGGGAAGTTCGTGAGGCAGTGGGTAGAATGAAAGGGGTAAGGCAGCTGGGATTGATGGGATAAAGATAGAAATGTTAAAAGCAGGTGGGGATATAATTTTGGAGTGGTTGGTGCTATTATTTAATAAATGTATGGAAGAGGGTAAGGTACCTAGGGATTGGCAGAGAGCGTGTATTGTTCCTTTGTATAAAGGCAAAGGGGACAAAAGAGAGTGCAAAAATTATAGGGGAATAAGTCTGTTGAGTGTACCTGGTAAAGTGTATGGTAGAGTTATTATTGAAAGAATTAAGAGTAAAACAGAAAGCAGGATAGCAGATGAACAAGGGGCTTTAGGAAAGGTAGGGGTGTGTAGACCAAGTGTTTACAGTGAAACATATAGGTGAACAGTATTTGGATAAGGGTAAAGATGTTTTTGTGGCATTTATGGATTTGGAAAAGGCGTATGATAGGGTAGATAGGGGGCAATGTGGCAGATGTTGCAGGTGTATGGAATAGGAGGAAGGTTACTGAAAGCAGTGAAGAGTTTTTATGAGGATAGTGAGGCTCAGGTTAGAGTGTGTAGGAGGGAAGGGACTATTTCCCAGTAAAAGTGGGCCTTAGACAAGGATGTGTGATGTCACCGTGGTTGTTCAATATATTTATAGATGGGGTTGTAAGAGAAGTGAATGCGAGGGTCTTGGCAAGAGGTGTTGGGCTAAAAGATAAGAAGCAAATACAAAGTGGGAGTTGTCACAGTTGCTTTTTGCTGATGGCACTGTGCTTTTGGGAGATTCTGAAGAGAAGCTGCAGAGGTTGGTGGATGAATTTGGTAGGGTGTGTAAAAGAAGAAAATTGAAAGGAATATAGGAAAGAGTAAGGTGATGAGGATAACAAAAAGAATAGGTGACGAAAGATTGGATATCAGATTGGAGGGAGAGAGTATGGAGGAGGTGAATGTATTCAGATATTTGGGAGTGGCCATGTCGGCGGATGGGTCTATGAAGGATGAGGTGAATCATAGAATTGATGAGGGAAAAGGGTGAGTGGAGCACTTCGAGTCTGTGGAGACAAAGAACCTTGTCCATGGAAGAAAAGAGGGGAATGTATGAGAGTATAGTTATACCAACGCTCTTATATGGGTGTGAAGCATGGGTGATGAATGTTGCAACGAGGAGAAGGCTGGAGGCAGTGGAGATGTCATGTCTGAGGTCAATGTGTGGTGTGAATATAATGCAGAGAATTCGGAGTTTGGAAATTAGGAGGAGGTGCGGGATCACCAAAACGATTGTCCAGAGAGCTGAGGAGGGGTTGTTGAGGTGGTTTGGACATGTAGAGAGAATGGAACGAGACAGAGTGACTTCGAGAGTGTATAAATCTGAGTGGAGGAGGGTAGGTCGGCCTAGGAAAGGTTGGAGGGAGGGGTAAAGGAAGTTTTGTTGCGAGGGGCTTGGACTTCCAGCAAGCATGTGTGAGCGTATTTGATAGGAGTGAATGGAGGCATATGGTTTTAATACTTGACGTGCTGTTGGAGTGTGAGCAAAGTAACATTTATGAAGGGATTCAGGAAACCGGCAGGCCGGACTTGAGTTCTGGAGATGGGAAGTACAGTGCCGGCACTCTGAAGGAGGGGTGTTAATGTTGCAGTTTTATAACTGTAGTGTAAAGCACCCTTCTGGCAAGACAGGGATGGAGTGAATGATGATGAAAGTTTTTCTTTTCGGGCCACCCTGCCTTGGTGGGAATCGGCCGATGTGTTAAAAAAAAAAAAAAAAAAAAAATATATATATATATATATATATATATATATATATATATATATATATATATATATATATATATATATATATATATATAACTTTTCTCTATTAATGCTGACTTCCCTTCTGACGCACCTAATTCTAAGTTAGCTAGATGCTGAGAGCTGTACCCATCACCAAACATTAATACCACGGTACCTTTCTTCGGTATCAGCAGTACCTTGATTCACCAGTACCTGAAAAATTGAAAGTAAACAGTATTAAACACAAGGGAAAAGGGGAATAAATTAACATCTTAAACAGAATAAACACGCATCCGAGCACAAGGAATTGATAGATTACTTCTTTACTGGAATAAAACTTCTTTCGTCAACGCTAGTGGAAAATCAGATATAACCATATCATCCATCTACTGTTCATAATAAATTTATCAGTGTGTATGTGTGGAAGGGGGTTGACAGGTTGACCAGGTAGGCACCAGACGAGCCTGGCCCAAAGCTGGGCTATGGGAGTACAAAAACTCTCGAAATTCATCAAACGCATATATCAAAGGTAGGTAGGTAGGTGGGTAGGTAGGTAGGTAGGTAGGTAGGTCGGTGGGTGGGTGGTTAGGTAGGTAGGTAGGTAGGTAGGTAGGTAGGTAGGTAGGTAGGTAGATAAGTAGGTAGGTAGGTGGGTGGGTAGGTAGGTATGTCGGTTTGGGTAGGTAGGTGGGTGGGTAGGTAGGTGGGTTGGTTTGGGTGGATGGGTGCGTAGGTAGGTAGGTAGGTATGTCAGTAGTAGTACTTATGTTCAGTAGTAGTAATTGTAACTTACCAACCGTTAGTGAGTCACAAGCCTTTCACGTGATCACTGTCCGTTACTAGTCTTTCTGCTGACCAAGCCGTGTCGAGGATCATCCTTTGAATGCCATGAGCGTTCTAGCCCACTAGCGGCAGTTCAAGTCAAGAGAGTATAGAGTAAACAGGTCAGGCGACCAGGCTCTTAGTGCTCCCCATATATTTCCACTAATATAAGTTACCAACCAAGTTGCGTTTGTGTTTATTACTAAATCCATCGTCAAGAACCCCACACGACAGGTAGGTAGGTAGGTAGGTGGGTGGGTGTTTGGTTGGGTAGGTAGGTTGGTAGGTAGGTGTGTGTATGGAGGGGAGAGCAGAGTAGTGCTGATTTTTAAACATGGGTTGCATTAACCGTAGATTCACACCACAGTATTACCACCACACACACACACGCATATATAACAGACTAAGTGTCTATCAACAAGTGTCTCTGACAACCGATAACTAACACACACAATATATAATACACTAAGGAAAATGAACAATATATTTAAAATGCATTAGGTTACAAACAGGGTGAACACATATAATGAAACTATAAAAATATACAATACACCAAGGATAATACATTATACAATACACCAAGGAAAATACATTATACAATACACCAAAGATAATACATTATACAATATACCAAGGATAATACGTTATACAATACACCAAGGACAATACATTATACAATCCTAAAAATCTAAAATAGTTCGAATCAGCAATTATTATTGTAACAATATCAGCAATAAAATACCAATGATAACTACAATACAATACCAGTGATAACTATAATAACCACAATATGCCAGTGATAACTACAATAATATGCCAGTAATAACTATAATAACAGTGATAACCACAATGATATGCCAGTGATAACTACAATAATATGCCAGTGATAACTACAATAATATGCCAGTGATAACTACAATAATATGCCAGTGATAACTACAATAATATGCCAGTGATAACTACAATAATATGCCAGTGATAACTATAATAACAGTGATAACCACAATAATATACCAGTGATAACTACAATAATATGCCAGTGATAACTACAATAATATGCCAGAGATAACTACAATAATATGCCAGTAATATGCCAATAATAACTACAATAAGACACCAATAATAACTACAATAAGATACCAATAATAACTACAATAAGACACCAAAAATAACTACAATAAGACACCAATAATAACTACAATAAGACACTAATGATAACTACAATAAGACACCAATAATAACAACAATGAGACACCAATAATAACTACAATGAGACACCAATAATAACTACAATAAGACACCAATGATAACTACAATAAGACACCAGTAATAACTACAATAAGACACCAATAATAACTACAATAAGACAACAATAATAACTACAATAAGACACCAATGATAACTACAATAAGACACCAATGATAACTACAATAAGACACCAATAATAACTACAATAAGACACTAATGATAACTACAATAAGACACCAATAATAACTACAATAAGACACCAATAATAACTACAATAAGACACCAATAATAACTACAATAAGACACTAATGATAACTACAATAAGACACCAATAATACCTACAATAAGACACCAATAATAACTACAATAAGACACCAATAATAACTACAATAAGACACCAATAATAACTACAATAAGACACTAATAATAACTACAATAAGACACCAATAATAACTACAATAAGACACTAATGATAACTACTAAATAATGACACTAATGCATAATACAATAGACACTAATGATAACTACAATAAGACACCAATAATAACTACAATAAAACACTAATGATAACTACAATAAGACACCAATAATAACTACAATTAGACACTAATAATAACTACAATAAGACACCAATAATAACTACAATAAGACACTAATGATAACTACAATAAGACACCAATAATAACTACAATAAGACACCAATAATAACTACAATTAGACACTAATAATAACTACAATAAGACACCAATAATAACTACAATAAGACACTAATAATAACTACAATAAGACACCAATAATAACTACAATTAGACACTAATAATAACTACAATAAGACACCAATAATAACTACAATAAGACACTAATGATAACTACAATAAGACACCAATAATAACTACAATAAGACACCAATAATAACTACAATAAGACACTAATAATAACTACAATAAGACACCAAAAATAACTACAATAGATATTTAAGAACATAAGAATACTGATCAGTCATGAACATGTAAAAAATTAACCTATTATCTTCTTTTTTTTTATTTTCCGGAATTAATTTTCCAATATACCTAACAATAACCACATCCTTCCTCTCCCTCCTATAACTCATCTCCACCTACCCTCCCACCTAACCTCATCTACTCCCCACCTCACTCCTAACCTCATCCACTTCCCTCCCCTCCCTAACCTCATCTCCACCTTCCTCCCTCCCTAACCTCATCTCCACCTCCCCCTCCCCCTCCCTAACCTCATCTCCACCTCCCCCTCCCCCTCCCTAACCTCATCTCCACCTCCCCTCCCCTCCCTAACCTCATCCTCCACTGTTCCCTTTCCCCCTCTGTAACCTCATATCCTCCACTTCTCCCTAACCTTATCCTCCACCTCCCACTCCCTAGCCTCATCCTCCACCTCCCACTCCCTAACCTTATCCTCCACCTCCCACTCCCTAACCTCATCCTCCACCTCCCACTCCCTAACCTCATCCTCCACCTCCCACTCCCTAACCTCATCCTCCACCTCCACTCCCTAACCTCATCCTCCACCTCCCACTCCCTAACCTCATCCTCCACCTCCCACTCCCTAACCTCATCCTCCACCTCCCACTCCCTAACCTCATCCTCCACCTCCCACTCCCTAACCTCATCCTCCACCTCCTACTCCCTAACCTCATCCTCCACCTCCTACTCCCTAACCTCATCCTCCACCTCCACTCCCTAACCTCATCCTCCACCTCCCACTCCCTAACCTCATCCTCCACCTCCCACTCCCTAGCCTCATCCTCCACCTCCACTCCCTAGCCTCATCCTCCACCTCCCACTCCCTAGCCTCATCCTCCACCTCCCACTCCCTAGCCTCATCCTCCACCTCCCACTCCCTAACCTCATCCTCCACCTCCCACTCCCTAGCCTCATCCTCCACCTCCCACTCCCTAGCCTCATCCTCCACCTCCCACTCCCTAACCTCATCCTCCACCTCCCACTCCCTAACCTTATCCTCCACCTCCCACTCCCTAGCCTCATCCTCCACCTCCCACTCCCTAGCCTCATCCTCCACCTCCCACTCCCTAGCCTCATCCTCCACCTCCCACTCCCTAGCCTCATCCTCCACCTCCCACTCCCTAACCTCATTCTCCACCTACCACTCCCTAACCTCATCCTCCACCTCCCACTCCCTAACCTCATCCTCCACCTCCCACTCCCTAACCTTATCCTCCACCTCCCCTCCCTAGCCTCATCCTCCACCTCCCACTCCCTAGCCTCATCCTCCACCTCCCACTCCCTAGCCTCATCCTCCACCCCCACTCCCTAGCCTCATCCTCCACCTCCACTCCCTAACCTCATCCTCCACCTACCACTCCCTAACCTCATCCTCCACCTACCACTCCCTAGCCTCATCCTCCACCTCCCACTCCCTAACCTCATCCTCCACCTCCCACTCCCTAACCTCATCCTCCACCTACCACTCCCTAACCTCATCCTCCACCTCCCACTCCCTAGCCTCATCCTCCACCTCCCACTCCCTAGCCTCATCCTCCACCTCCCACTCCCTAGCCTCATCCTCCACCTCCACTCCCTAGCCTCATCCTCCATCTCCCACTCCCTAGCCTCATCCTCCACCTCCCACTCCCTAACCTCATCCTCCACCTACCACTCCCTAACCTCATCCTCCACCTCCCACTCCCTAACCTTATCCTCCACCTTCCACTCCCTAGCCTCATCCTCCACCTCCCACTCCCTAGCCTCATCCTATACCTCCCACTCCCTAACCTCATCCTCCACCTCCCACTCCCTAGCCTCATCCTCCATCTCTTCCTCCCTAACCTCATCCTCCACCGTTCCCTCCCCCTTTCTCTTTCCTCATCCTCTTCTTTTTCCTTCCTCTCTCTTCTTGTTCCTCCTCTTTACCTCTACCACAATTACCATCTACCACCATCTTTAATAATAATAATAATAATAACAATAATAATAATGTAGTATCTTGAAAAGAAGGGTTGGGGTGAGGTCGGGGTGGAGTGAGGCAGGGGTGGAGTGAGGCAGGGGTGGAGTGAGGCAGGGGTGGAGTGAGGCAGGGGTGGGGTGAGGCAGGGGTGGAGTGAGGCAGGGGTGGAGTGAGGCAGGGGTGGGGTGAGGCAGGGGTGGGGTGAGGCAGGGGTGGGGTGAGGCAGGGGTGGAGTGAGGCAGGGGTGGGGTGAGGCAGGGGTGGGGTGAGGCAGGGGTGGGTGAGGCAGGGGTGGAGTGAGGCAGGGGTGGAGTGAGGCAGGGGTGGAGTGGGGCAGGGGTGGGGTGAGGCAGGGGTGGAGTGAGGCAGGGGTGGGGTGAGGCAGGGGTGGAGTGAGGCAGGGGTGGAGTGAGGCAGGGGTGGAGTGAGGCAGGGGTGGGGTGAGGCAGGGGTGGAGTGAGGCAGGGGTTGACCAGCTTGGGTAATGAGGCAACTAGTGAGCGTAATTGGTGCAGGATGGTCTCACTCTCTAATGAGGCCACAAACGAATCTGACTACTGTTCCCTACGGCAGAGCCAGTTAGTTTTGTCCACGGCCTTTACAAGAGTTTTTTCTCTCGCT
>WNWK01010193.1:0-17500 GCA_009830355.1 Cherax destructor | reverse complement strand
TCACCACCACAACCAGCATCACCACCACAACCAGCATCACAACCACAACCGCAACCAGCATCACCACAACAACCAACATCACCACCACAACCAACATCACCACCACAACCAGCATCACCATCACAACCAACATCACCACCACAACCAGCATCACCACCACAACCAGCATCACCACCACAACCAGCATCACAACCACAACCGCAACCAGCATCACCACAACAACCAACATCACCACCACAACCAACATCACCACCACAACCAGCATCACCACCACAACCGCAACCAGCATCACCACCACAGTCAGCATCACCGCCACATCCAACATCACCACCACAACCAACATCACCACCACAACCAACATCACCACCACAACCAACATCACCGCCACAACCAACATCACCACCACAACCAACATCACCACCACAACCAACATCACCACCACAACCAACATCACCGCCACAACCAACATCACCACAACAACCAACATCACCGCCACAACCAACATCACCACCACAACCAACATCACCACCACAACCAACATCACCACCACAACCAACATCACCGGCACAACCAACATCACCGCCACAACCAACATCACCACAACAACCAACATCACCGCCACAACCAACATCACCACCACAACCAACATCACCACCACAACCAACATCACCACCACAACCAACATCACCGGCACAACCAACATCACCGGCACAACCAACATCACCGCCACAACCAACATCACCACAACAACCAACATCACCGCCACAACCAACATCACCACCACAACCAACATCACCACCACAACCATCATCACCACCACAACCAACATCACCACCACAACCAACATCACCACCACAACCAACATCACCGGCACAACCAACATCACCGGCACAACCAACATCACCGCCACAACCAACATCACCACAACAACCAACATCACCGCCACAACCAACATCACCACAACAACCATCAACCACCAGCACCAACTTGAGGGTTGATCTCCAAGAATCTGGCTCCTACTCACCTTGTTTGTTTTTATGAAAACTTAAAAATACGACACAAGTTTAGCTGATAACAGTATTTTAGGGGAAAACTGTACAAGCTTGCTACAACTTCTTTAACTTTATCTTGACTCTCTACCTGCAGCTTTATTCCCTAGAGTTCTGCATTGTGTGTTTACCTAAAGCCAAGTCTGGGGAGTTTATTGTGTAGAGTTTTGCACTGTGTTTACCTAAAGCCACGTCTGGGGAGTTTATTCTGTAGAGTTCTGCATTGTGTGTTTACCTGAAGCCACGTCTGGGGAGTTTATTCCCTAGAGTTCTGCATTGTGTGTTTACCTGAAGCCACGTCTGGGGAGTTTATTCTGTAGAGTTTTGCACTGTGTTTACCTAAAACCACGTCTGGGGAGTTTATTCTGTAGAGTTCTGCATTGTGTGTTTACCTAAAGCCAAGTCTGGGGAGTTTATTCTGTAGAGTTTTGCACTGTGTTTACCTAAAGCCACGTCTGGGGAGTTTATTCTGCAGAGTTCTGCATTGTGTGTTTACCTGAAGCCACGTCTGGGGAGTTTATTGTGTAGAGTTCTGCACTGTGTTTACCTAAAGCCACGTCTGGGGAGTTTATTCTGTAGAGTTCTGCATTGTGTGTTTACCTGAAGCCACGTCTGGGGAGTTTATTCTGTAGAGTTTTGCACTGTGTTTACCTAAAGCCACGTCTGGGGAGTTTATTCTGTAGAGTTCTGCATTGTGTGTTTACCTGAAGCCACGTCTGGGGAGTTTATTCTGTAGAGTTTTGCACTGTGTTTACCTAAAGCCACGTCTGGGGAGTTTATTCTGTAGAGTTCTGCATTGTGTGTTTACCTGAAGCCACGTCTGGGGAGTTTATTCTGTAGAGTTCTGCACTGTGTTTACCTGAAAGCCACGTCTGGGAGTTTATTCTGTAGAGTTTTGCACTGTGTTTACCTAAAGCCACGTCTGGGAGTTTATTCTGTAGAGTTCTGCATTGTGTGTTTACCTGAAGCCACGTCTGGGGAGTTTATTCTGTAGAGTTTTGCACTGTGTTTACCTAAAGCCACGTCTGGGGAGTTTATTCTGTAGAGTTTTGCACTGTGTTTACCTAAAGCCACGTCTGGGGAGTTTATTCTGTAGAGTTTTGCACTGTGTTTACCTAAAGCCACGTCTGGGGAGTTTATTCTGTAGAGTTTTGCACTGTGTTTACCTAAAGCCACGTCTGGGGAGTTTATTCAGTAGAGTTCTGCATTGTGTGTTTACCTGAAGCCACGTCTGGGGAGCTTATTCTGTTGAATTTTGCACTGTGTTCACCTAAAGCCACGTCTGGGGAGTTTATTGTGTAGAGTTTTGCATTGTATTAACTTTAAACTAAGTCTGGACGTTAGCATCTTTGAGTGTGTCAATGTATTTACCTGAGAGAAGCCAAGTGTGGGACACCACAAACACCTGTGTGTGTACTTCAGCATCAATGGCTGCTTCACAGGAGACAATACTCGTCCAGATCTGGATGAACAGTTTGTCAGGTCCGTGTATTAACAACTGCTCGCACCACCGCCAAAAATGAAACTGTCAGTAATGAACTTTGTTAAAAGCTCTTTTGTTTGCGAGTTCCAATACCTTCTAACATGATAGTGTATTTTCTGGTAATTAGGTTAAATACTACCTAGAAATAGGTGTGTGTCCGGTGGAGAGAGGACAACCTCGCTTACTCCAAAGTGAGTGTTTTGAATTCTTTTTTATTATTCAAATATTTCTTCCCTCCTCCTTTCATTATTAGACTCCTTCATTTATTCGTTCACACATACTCCCTCTTAATTAAAAAAAAAAAAACATACGCCATTTTGTCTTCTGAGACTTTCTATTACTGAAGATCATAAATGGTCAAATATTTACCCATTTTGACAGTAGACATTAGATTTATCTGGAGACAAATGGTGCAAATTCGACAAGCAGTGAAAAGGTCACAAGTGACCTCGCAGTGTGCGCTTTCCTAGAGATTAAATCCTGATAAATGTTTAGGAAAATGCAAACATTAAAGGGACGAACCTGTGATGATTTTCACAATATGCTCCTTGTTTGAGTCTTTGGTTTACAATCGAAGGAACTGGGTTTAATTCCGGGTGGGTGGGGACGAAGGTGAGTCTCTTTACACTCGCGGCTCCTATTTATCCTGACTGATTGACCAGACAAGCATCAGATGAGCCTGGCCCAGGGCCGGGATCACGGAGTAAAAAAACTCTCGAAGCTCATCAAAGGTATGTGAAAGGTAAAGTTGAAGATTGAGACACTTAGGCAACATATGGGAAGCTTTATTAAGGAAACGTTTCGCCACACAGTGGCTTCATCAGTCCATTACAACGCAGAGAGGTATAAGGAGAGGAGTAGTTTGAGGTATTCAGTCCCTCAGCCTGGAATCGATGTGTCCATCACTATTGTAGAGTGATGGACTGATGAAGCCACTGTGTGGCGAAACGTTTCCTTAATAAAGATTCAGATATGTTGCCTAAGTGTCTTAATCTTCAACTTGTCGGTTTTCAAACTATTTATCACAAAGGTAAAGGTACCTGAGTATTAGCCCGTTATTACAGGTGGCATCCTGGAGGAGGTAGCACAATTTAGATGGGGTGGACTTTGATATAAGCTGAGGTAGGATAACAATCTGCAAATTCAACAAGAATGTTCAAGTAACAGTAAAAATTAACAGCATACCCGTGAGAAATTTTTAGACACTTGTAAATATTTATCTCCAAATCCATGTGAAATGTTTAGGCACACTTAAATAGTGTAATGAACACTTTGTCAATGCTCGACAATAACCCACACGGGAGACATAAACCCGTGAGATTAATTGATCTGTATATTTCGACCGTCTTGTGGGATCCCAGAAGTGGGTCGAAATATACAGATCAAGCAAACTCCTAAGTTACTCTCTATATGCAGCTTATTATTGAGCATACCTAAACACTTTTTACTAAAAACCAGTAAAAAAATTAGGCACAAGTAATAAAAAATAACTAAACATCAGTTTCAGATGCTGAGGCGAGTGTCAACACTGAAGACGTTGTGTCAACACTGAAGACGTTGTGTCAACACTGAAGACGTTGTGTCAACACTGAAGACGTTGTGTCAACACTGAAGACGTTGTGTCAACACAGAAGACGTTGTGTCAACACTGAAGACGTGTCAACACTGAAGACGTTGTGTCAACACTGAAGACGTTGTGTCAACACTGAAGACGTTGTGTCAACACTGAAGACGTTGTGTCAACAATGAAGACGTTGTGTCAACAATGAAGACGTTGTGTCAACACTGAAGACGTTGTGTCAACACTGAAGACGTTGTGTCAACACTGAAGACGTTGTGTCAACACTGAAGACGTTGTGTCAACACTGAAGACGTGTGTCAACACTGAAGACGTGTCAACACTGAAGACGTTGTGTCAACACTGAAGACGTGTGTCAACACTGAAGACGTTGTGTCAACACTGAAGACGTTGTGTCAACACTGAAGACGTTGTGTCAACACTGAAGACGTTGTGTCAACACTGAAGACGTTGTGTCAACACTGAAGACGTGTGTCAACACTGAAGACGTGTCAACACTGAAGACGTTGTGTCAACACTGAAGACGTTGTGTCAACACTGAAGACGTGTGTCAACACTGAAGACGTTGTGTCAACACTGAAAACGTGTGTCAACACTGAAGACGTTGTGTCAACACTGAAGACGTTGTGTCAATACTGAAGACGTGTGTCAACACTGAAGACGTGTGTCAACACTGAAGACGTGTCAACACTGAAGATGTGTGTCAACACTGAAGACGTGTGTCAACAATGAAGACGTGTCAACACTGAAGACGTGTCAACATTGAAGACGTGTGTGGGGTTCCATATTTGCAAGACAACTTGAAATAAATGCTTCATGTTTTAGCGAGCGAGGCAGCAAAACCTGTGAGCATTTATCAAGCTCTCCACCACAACCCAAGTCTCCTCACACGCACACACATGCAAATCCACAAATTCAACACCTATATCTTTCATGATATAAATTCTCTTGAGTGATTTATAAATCCGCCGAAAATGTGTCGGAGTTTTTAGTATATAATCCTAAAATCCGAAGAAAATCCTTCAATAAATCTCATAATTTACATCAAGAGCTGTAAACTGACCTTAAATCATATACGATGATACCGACACCTAAAATATTGAAATCTAATCTAAAAAAAAACAGTTCTAACTCGGCTACTTAAATTAATAAGAAAATAATAATTACCTTTAAATCCTTCATTAGCATTTAGGCGTTATGTATATATATATATATATATATATATATATATATATATATATATATATATATATATATATATATATATATATATATATATATATATATATATATATATGCATATATATATATATATATATATATATATATGTATGTCGTGCCGATTAGGTAAAACTTGCGATTTTGGCTTAAATAGCAACGCTCTTCTTGCCATATAAGACAAGCGAAAATTTGTGTATGCAATAATTTCGCAAAATCATTCTGAACCTAACGAAAAAATATATTTCATTGTGTTTGTTTATTATTAAATTAATGTTAACGTATCAAAAATATATTTAGTTGGGTTAGGCTAAATTAAATTGCGCTTGTTGTAATAAGGTTAGGTAGGTTTTCAAAGTTTCTCTTGGTACAAAATTATAAATTTTTACATTAACGTAAATGAAAAATGTATCTTTAAACGTATAAGAGAAAATTTTAGAAAGGACTTAATTTTAAATGAGTTCTTGCTAATTAATTACCTTTAAATCCTTCATTAGCATTTAGGCATTATGTATATATATATATATATATATATATATATATATATATATATATATATATATATATATATATATATATATATATATATATATATATATATATATATATATATATATATATATGTCGTGCCGATTAGGTAAAACTTGCGATTTTGGCTTAAATAGCAACGCTCATCTTGCCATATAAGACAAGTGAAAATTTGTGTATGCAATAATTTCGCCAAAATCATTCTGAACATAACGAAAAAATATATTTCATTGTGTTTGTTTATTATTAAATTAATGTTAACGTATCTAAAATATATTTAGTTGGGTTATTTTAAATTAAATTGCGCTTGTTGTAATAAGGTTAGGTAGGTTTTCAAAGTTTCTCTTGGTACAAAATTATAAATTCTTACATTAACATAAATGAAAAAAATATATCTTTAAACGTATAAGAGAAAATTTTAGAAAGGACTTAATTTTAGATGAGTTCTTGCTAATTGACCAGTTTTACCTAATCGGCACGACATATATATATATATATATATATATATATATATATATATATATATATATGTGTGTGTGTGTATGGACCCCGAAAATCGGCAGTAATCCGTTCCAGGAGCTAGGCCTAAAATCGAACTGGCCGATATCTGAACCATTATTTCCCATAAGAAATAATGTAAATACAATTAATCCGTTCCAGATACCCAAAAATATTCACAAAAAATACATTTTTTAAAGATTAACTATAGTTTTACATACACAAAACACATAATAACAGCACATAATAAATTTACACTTAAAATAACATTTACTTACCTTTATTGAAGAGACTTGCTGGCATCTGGAAGATAGTTAGGAGGAGTGAGGGAGGGCTTAGTGTTTGGAAGGGAAATCCCCCTCCAAAAGGACTTCAGGTAACAAGTCCCTCTCTGGGGTTACTTCCCTTCTTTGTCTTTTAATGCCACTAGGACCAGCTTGAGAGTCACTGGACCCCTGTCTCACAAAATAACTATCCACAGTCCTCTGTTTCTGGCGCCTCTTTAACATGTTCCTGAAGTGCAATATGGCTCTGTCAATGAACTTCTTGCAGAGATGGCTTATTTCAGCTTGCTCAGGGTGGTATTTTTCAACAAAACTTTGCACATCATTCCACTTTGAACAAATCTCCTTAATCTCTGAAGAAGGCACCTCCAGTCTATCTTCCTCCTCCTGTGAAGCAATTTCCTCTACTCTGGCAAACATGTTAACACCTTTTGCAACATCAGCTTCCTTGAGTTCTTTTCTCTTTGCCAGGATAGAGGTGATAGTAGATTTGTTTTTGTTGTACTTCCTGGCAAGTTCCCCCACACGTACGCCACTCTCATATTTTCTACTATCTCCTTCTTCAGTTCGATGGTGTTCCTCACTTTGTTTACCACAGGGGTGCCACTAGGAAGCTTCTTTGGTCCCACGGTGACTTATTTCACAGTGACAATCACTAAACAAGCAATAAACACAATAAATTTATTGTGAAATGTTTGAATGAGCACGCTGGGTAATGTTCACTCAATGGTAAACGAAGTTAGACTGGCTCACGACGCCTGAGCGGGGTTGCTTGCGGGTAGGCGGACAGGTCTGGTATGCTGGCCGATAATCGGGGAAAAATTGGGCCGAAAAAAGCAATCGAAAATCGAGCCGGCCGATAATCAGACCGGCCGATTTCCGGGGGTCCTGGCCAACATGTACGGTGCATCAAGACTCGGGATGACACGTACACTAGAGTGGATAGGGGAGCAATGTGGCAGATGTTGCAAGTGTATGGAATAGGTAGTAAGTTACACATGTTACATATATAGGTAGTAAGTTACACACACACACACACACACACACACACATATATATATATATATATATATATATATATATATATATATATATATATATATATATATATATATATATATATATATATATGCAAAACAACCACTATGAAAAAATAGAAGAATTCCAAGCATATATATATATATATATATATGTGTGTGTGTGTGTGTGTGTGTGTGTGTCTGTGTGTGTATGTGTGTGTATCGCGCCGAATAAGTAAAGCTTGCGATTTTGACTTAAATAGCAACGCTCTTCTTGCCGAATAAGGCAAGCGAAAATTTGTGTATGCAACAATTTCGCAAAAATTATTCGCAAAAATTATTCTGAACCTAACGAAATAAATATATTTCATTGTGTTTGTTTATTATTAAATTATTGTAAACTTATCTAAAATATATTTAGTTGGATTAGGCTAAATTAAATTGTGCTTGTTATAATAAGGTTAGGTAAGTTTTCTAAGATTTTTTTGGCACAAAAATATTAATTTTTATATTAACATAAATGAAAAAAATATATCTTTAAACGTATAAGAGAAAATTTTAGAAAAGACTTAATTTTAAACAAGTTCTTTCTAACTGACAAGTTTTACCTATTCGGCACACGACATTTATATATATATATATATATATATATATATATATATATATATATATATATATATATATATATATATATATATATATATAGTATACATATGGATTCATTTATAATTAATAAAATTTGGGAAGAATTTAATGACAAATCTTAATTCTTGGGAAGAGTTTCGGGTCCTCTTCACAGAGTCGGGAGATGTCACGCTACTGTGAGGTGTGGTCTTTGTTACTATGGTGTGACTGTGAGGTGTAGTCTTCCCCCTTTATAAGCCTTCTTGTTATGTTTTGTTCTATAGTTCCTTGATAATGTGAGTAGTCACGAAAGCGCTTGGAATTCCTCTATTTTTTCATAGTGGTTGTCTTGCACATTTTAATATCACCTGTTTACTGTGATCTTTTTGACACACACACACACATATATATATATATATATATATATATATATATATATATATATATATATATATATATATATATATATATATATATATATATTAACAAAATCAACGTAAGTTTATCTTAATATAATTCAAATTCGGTTAAATTTACTGATTAAAAATCCAAGCTCGTTTCTTCCCTGTTCAGTCATTTCTTAGAAAAACTTATACAATTTCCTTGCAGGGATTACATAAAACTGAAAAGCTCAATCAAATGAAACTTAAATAATAAATCCTAACAGAATTTCATACTCTAGGCTTTCTCGCGGCAGTTACGTCCAATTTTTAAGAGTTTTCCCTGGCAGGTTAAACACGCCAGGGTAATTAAGTTAGGCCTATTCACAACGAAAGGTCATTCTACAATCTACTTTTATACTGAAGTCAAAAAAGAACAGTGAGTGTATATATACACTGAGAAATCTCCCGGTGGGCTCATATACACTGATGAAATGTTCCCCACGACCCTTGTTATGTCAGTGCTGGCAGAAAAACACCCCAGAAACGGACACTTAAATGCCAGCAATTGACCACCACGGGATTACATTTCCAGAACGAGGAGAGGGAGGCGAAGAGTGGGTACGAGAAAGAATGGAGGCAGGCGGGAAGTGTATGGAAGGGAAGGGGAAGCAGGGCGTGAGGGAGACGAAAGGGAAGGGGAAGGGAAGGGAGGGGGAGAGAGAGAGAGAGAAGAGTTAAGAGGGTGGGGGACAGGATGGAAGGTTAAAGTGACTATGAACGGGAAGTTGTGAGCGAGAAGGGAAAGGAGAAGAGTACAGGAAAAAGATAATAGGAAAGAAGGGAACAGTAAGAGTGAAACAAGAATGGAAGGGAAACATCAGGGAGGCCGAGTTAGACACGAGGAGGGTTCAAGAACTTGGGTCGCTGCTAAAGGGAACATTAGGGAGGCCGAGTTAGACACAAGGAGGGTTCAAGAACTTGGGACGCTGCTAAAGGGAACATTAGGGAGGCCGAGTTAGACACAAGGAGAGTTCAAGAACTTGGAACGCTGCTAAAGGGAACATTAGGGAGGCCGAGTTAATTAGCGCCTTGTTTGATTTATCCCTGCCGATCACTTACCCCTGATGACCCATTTGTCCGATAAAACTCCTGAGTGATGCGCCTTTACCTCCCCGGACACAAACTTTAATTAATCCTACGTGTAGGCCGGCGCAGTTTTGCTATCTTGTCTTGTAGCTCCTGGATGACCGAAAATTATGCTATCTTGACTGATCATAGCTCCTGGATGACCGGTAATTATGCTATCTTGACTGGTCATAGCTCCTGGTTGACCGGTAATTATGCTATCTTGACTTATTATAGATCCTGGATGACCGGTAATTATGCTATCTTGACTTATCATAGCTCCTGGATGACCGGTAATTATGCTATCTTGACTGATCATAGATCCTGGTTGACCGGTAATTATGCTATCTTGAGTGATCATAGCTCCTGGATGACCGGTAATTATGCTATCTTGACTTATCATAGCTCCTGGATGACCGGAAATTATGCTATCTTGACTGATCATAGCTCCTGGATGACCGGTAATTATGCTTTCTTGACTGATCATAGCTTCTGGATGACCGGTAATTATGCTATCTTGACTGATCATAGCTCCTGGATGACCGGTAATTATGCTTTCTTGACTGATCATAGCTTCTGGATGACCGGTAATTATGCTATCTTGACTGATCATAGCTCCTGGATGACCGGTAATTATACTATCTTGACTTATCATAGATCCTGGATGACCGGTAATTATGCTATCTTGACTTATCATAGCTCCTGGATGACCGGTAATTATGCTATCTTGACTTATCATAGCTCCTGGATGACCGGTAATTATGCTATCTTGACTTATCATAGCTCCTGGATGACCGGTAATTATGCTATCTTGACTTATCATAGCTCCTGGATGACCGGTAATTATGCTATCTTGACTTATCATAGCTCCTGGATGACCGGAAATTATGCTATCTTGACTGATCATAGCTCCTGGATGACCGGTAATTATGCTATCTTGACTTATCATAGCTCCTGGATGACCGGAAATTATGCTATCTTGACTGATCATAGCTCCTGGATGACCGGTAATTATGCTATCTTGACTGATCATAGCTACTGGATGACCGGTAATTATGCTATCTTGACTGATCATAGCTCCTGGATGACCGGTAATTATGCTATCTTGACTTATCATAGCTCCTGGATGACTGCTAATTAGGTTATTTTGACTTATCATAGCTCCTGGATGACCGGTAATTATGCTATCTTGACTTATCATAGCTCCTGGATGACCGGAATTATGCTATCTTGACTTATCATAGCTCCTGGATGACCGGAAATTATGCTATCTTGACTTATCATAGCTCCTGGATGACCGGTAATTATGCTATCTTGACTTATTATAGCTCCTGGATGACCGATAATTATGCTATCTTGACTTATCATAGCTCCTGGATGACCGGAAATTATGCTATCTTGACTTATCATAGCTCCTGGATGACCGGTAATTATGCTATCTTGACTGATCATAGCTCCTGGATGACCGGTAATTATGCTATCTTGACTTATCATAGCTCCTTGATGACCGGTAATTATGCTATCTTGACTTATCATAGATCCTGGATGACCGGTAATTATGCTATCTTGACTTATCATAGCTCCTGGATGACCGGTAATTATGCTATCTTGACTGATCATAGCTCCTGGATGACCGGTAATTATGCTATCTTGACTTATCATAGCTCCTGGATGACTGCTAATTAGGTTATCTTGACTTGTCATAGCTCCTGGATGACCAGTAATTATGCTATCTTGACTTATCATAGCTCCTGGATGACCGGAATTATGCTATCTTGACTTATCATAGCTCCTGGATGACCGGTAATTATGCTATCTTGACTTATCATAGCTCCTGGATGACCGATAATTATGCTATCTTGACTTATCATAGCTCCTGGATGACCGGTAATTATGCTATCTTGACTGATCATAGCTCCTGGATGACCGGTAATTATGCTATCTTGACTTATCATAGCTCCTGGATGACCGGTAATTATGCTATCTTGACTTATCATAGCTCCTGGATGACCGGTAATTATGCTATCTTGACTGATCATAGCTCCTGGATGACCGGTAATTATGGTATCTTGACTGATCATAGCTCCTGGATGACCGGAAATTATGCTATCTTGACTTATCATAGCTCCTGGATGACCGGTAATTATGCTATCTTGACTGATCATAGCTCCTGGATGACCTGTAATTATGCTATCTTGACTGATCATAGCTCCTGGATGACCGGTCATTATGCTATCTTGACTTATCATAGCTCCTGGATGACCGGCAATTATGCTATCTTGACTGATCATAGCTCCTGGATGACAGGTAATTATGCTATCTTGACTGATCATAGCTCCTGGATGACCGGTAATTATGCTACCTTGACTTATCATAGCTCCTGAATGACCGGTAATTATGCTATCTTGACTGATCATAGCTCCTGGATGACCGGTAATTATGCTATCTTGACTTATCATAACTCCTGGATGACCGGTAATTATGCTATTTCGACTGATCATAGCTCCTGGATGACTGCTAATTAGGTTATCTTGACTGATCATAGCTCCTGGATGACTGCTAATTAGGTTATCTTGACTGATCATAGCTCCTGGATGCAGTAAAATAAGGCTTTTCTTGCCAACGCAGATGGACAACATGAAAAACCAATGGAGGTTGACTCATTTTGACCTGTTCCTTTTATACCAGAGTTGACTTGGACACACTGGTCCAGCCTGAGACCTTAGTTAACCACGGGACTCTCAATCACATCTTAACACTACAGTCTTACCTACAGTAATCATAGCCCGGCCAACCTGTCTAAATTTTTTTCTCAAAACATATGTGGTACTTTAAGGCTCGGAGAAAATAATTTCACTACATACAATGCACTCCTGGCCAACATGTACGGTGCCTCAAGACTCGGGATGACACGTACACTACGCATCATGCGCCTCTAACCAATACACACTGCTTCAAGACTCGGGATGACACGTACACTACGCATCATGCGCCTCTAACCAACAGATACACTGCCTCAAGACTCGGGGATGACACGCACAATGCACTTCTAACCAACACACACTGCCTCAAGACTCGGGGATGACCCGTACAAAAAGTACAATGCACTTCTAATCAACATATACATTGCCTCAAGACTCGGGGATGACACGTACAATCCGTACAAAACACTCCTGGTCAGTCGCTGACAAAGTGATCAAGGACAGTCAGGATGGAGGGAACAACAACTAACAAGCCAAACAGTCTTCTTCATAGAGATGGTTCTGCCAAGTCAACCTGTAATCTCACTGCTAATATTATCTAGGTTGCCTCTCAACTCTCTCACTATAAAAGTTATTACGTTTGATGTAGAGACCTATTATATCTATAACCTTATATATTACACTGGTGCGTTCGTGGCTAATATTAGCCGTTATACGGTGAAGGACTCACACGGAACATTCATGCAGCGTTAGGGAAGTGAGAGGTACTATACGGAACATTCATGCAGCGCTAAGGGAGTGAGAGGTACTATACAGAACATTCATGCAGCACTAGGGGAGTGAGAGGTACTATACAGAACATTCATGCAGCGCTAGGGGAGTGAGAGGTACTATACGGAACATTCATGCAGCGCTAAGGGAGTGAGAGGTACTATACAGAACATTCATGCAGCACTAGGGGAGTGAGAGGTACTATACAGAACATTCATGCAGCGCTTGGGGAGTGAGAGGTACTATACGGAACATTCATGCAGCGCTAAGGGAGTGAGAGGTACTATACAGAACATTCATGCAGCACTAGGGGAGTGAGAGGTACTATACAGAACATTCATGCAGCGCTAGGGAGTGAGAGGTACTATACTGAACATTCATGCAGCGCTAGGGGAGTGAGAGGTACTATACGGAACATTCATGCAGCGCTAAGGGAGTGAGAGGTACTATACAGAACATTCATGCAGCACTAGGGGAGTGAGAGGTACTATACAGAACATTCATGCAGCGCTAGGGGAGTGAGAGGTACTATACGGAACATTCATGCAGCGCTAGGGGAGTGAGAGGTACTATACGGAACATTCATGCAGCGCTAAGGGAGTGAGAGGTACTATACGGAACATTCATGCAGCGCTAAGGGAGTGAGAGGTACTATACAGAACATTCATGCAGCACTAGGGGAGTGAGAGGTACTATACAGAACATTCATGCAGCGCTAGGGGAGTGAGAGGTACTATACGGAACATTCATGCAGCGCTAAGGGAGTGAGAGGTACTATACAGAACATTCATGCAGCGCTAAGGGAGTGAGAGGTACTATACAGAACATTCATGCAGCACTAGGGGAGTGAGAGGTACTATACAGAACATTCATGCAGCACTAGGGGAGTGAGAGGTACTATACAGAACATTCATGCAGCGCTATGGGAGTGAGAGGTACTATACGGAACATTCATGCAGCGCTAAGGGAGTGAGAGGTACTATACAGAACATTCATGCAGCGCTAAGGGAGTGAGAGGTACTATACAGAACATTCATGCAGCACTAGGGGAGTGAGAGGTACTATACGGAACATTCATGCAGCGCTTGGGGAGTGAGGTACTCATGACGGATAAAGAAGGTACTTCCAGCTCCTCAG
This sequence comes from Cherax destructor, assembly GCA_009830355.1. Classification (NCBI taxonomy): domain Eukaryota; kingdom Metazoa; phylum Arthropoda; class Malacostraca; order Decapoda; family Parastacidae; genus Cherax; species Cherax destructor. Next base: position 3,100 of record WNWK01010193.1, on the reverse strand, counting down.
TCAAGAGCGCTCTACCAGCATCGATGCATCCCCCATCCCCACCATCCCTCCTGGAGTTGTTGGTGTAGGTGTGGTGGTGACCAGCTGGGGTGCAGGGTCGAGACACTCCAGAAGATCGTAAACTTGCATTACTGAGGACCGTCCACATGTGATTCGTGCGGATGTGCATATATGTGTGAGTGTTAGTGTTAGTGTTATTAGTGTGTGTGTGTGTGTGTACTCACCTAGTTGTGGTTGCTGGGGTAGAGTCATAGCTCCTGGCCCCGCCTCTTCACTGGCCTCTACTGGGTCACTCTCCCTGCGCTATGAGCTTTATCATACCTCTTCTTAAAGCTATGTGTGTGTATGTGTGCGTGAATTCTCACCCCGCGTCTCAGAACGTTCATATGAAGGAGGAACACTGCAGGAGGCCTACTGGCCCATACTAGGCAAGTCCTTATCAAACCCAAACCCACTAACAAAAACATTTGCCTTTCCTAGTTTTAATGCTACCCAAATCACACGATTAATCTCCACGAGTCCCGCTGCAGAATGATTGCAGGTTGCCCCAACTACTATGACCAACCCTGCTGGTTTCTGACCTCACAGACCCAATCGTACCTATTTTTCAAAACATGTGTTGAATTTACCTTCACCACGAGGCCTGGTTTCAATCCGGTGATTTCCTACAATCTATTATTTTCACTCTGTACGCCTCTCAGCTCATGAATCATGGTTGCCAACATCTGAGCTTCAGTATATGCTTGATCAAGAATAGACTACATACTGAGGCCACATACTCCATGGTGGGTCTACATTATACCGTGCACATCATCCTAAAAAAAATCCTTATGCTCTTCCAAGCTTTTCCGAGGTTTGCTAGACTTAAATACGCAGTTTAAGTTACGTGGTTGCTTCCCGCTACCTTCAATATCTTTGAAATGATGATAACCTGTTGATCATATTCTTTTAGTGATATCAGAAGCTTCTCTCCTGCTGTCTCCACTCTTCCTTCTCCTCCAATTCGCGTGACCTTGTCAATTTTTTTCATTGAAATGTAGCAGCTATGCTACACCTACAGCCTGCACAGGTTTCTATGTAGCCTATCTGTGTACCCTCTTGTTCGTATATCTGAATTTTGAATTATCAGCAAACAATAGCGGTCCTAGTACTGAGTCTTGCGGGATCCCACCCGTTGCTCACTTCCACGTACGCACGTACCTGTGGCCAGTGTCAAGGTCTTTTACCCTGGCAACCCCGCCTGGAGTCAGGCTACCCTGTTCATCACCTGGTCAACATGGGAGAGAGAGAGAGAGAGGTATTTAAAATATACGTAGAGAAAGAATTTAACTGGCTATGATAAAGTTTATCCAAAATTTGCACAATTTAGCATAAAACGAAGATAAGAGTTGCAGACGACTGAAATCTTTATTTCCTTGTTGGAGCGACTTAAAGTGTAAGTAGAAGTGTTGTATCCAAGACTGCTGAGGAGTGAGATTTGCACACACACACACACACACACACACACACACACACACACACACACACAGGTAATCAACTTACACACTCAACATTCACTCTACCTTCAGTCTTTTCGCTCATTACTTTAGTTAGGTTCTTATACTTAAAATTTGCTGTTTTTCAATATATTTAACATTACACATATAATATATATATTTATAACTAACAAAAAAGGCACAATACCGTGACTGGAACAATACACACACAACCCGCACATATAAAAAAGAGAGGAGCCGAAACGTCGTCGTAAGCTCCTCTCTTTTTTATATGTGCGGGTTGTGTGTGAATATATATATTTGTTTTAATATATACATAATAGTGCCAAATAAATAAATAAATCCTACGTATATATATATATATGTCGTGTCGAATAGGTAAAATTGGTCAATTAGCGAAACTCATTTAAAATTAAGTTCTTTCTAAAATTTTCTCTTATACGTTTAATGTTAATGTAAAAATTAATAATTTTGTACCAAAAGAACCTTAGAAAACTTACCTAACCTTATAACAAGAGCAATATAATTTAACCTAATCCAGCTAAATACATTTTAGATAAGTTTACAATAATTTAATAATAAACAAACACAATGAAATACATTTTTTTCGTTAGGTTCAGAATGATTTTTGCGAAATTATTGCATACACAAATTTTCGCTTGTCTTATTCGGCAAGAAGAGCGTTGCTATTTAAGCCAAAATCGCAAGTTTTAAGTATTCGGTACAACATATACATATATGACACCCGAAAACATCCTTCAGGTAGATATGCAAACATATTCTGTGTATACACATGAGTGTATATCTTGTTGGACACTGTGTGTATACCTTGTTGGACACTGTGTGTATACCTTGTTGGACACTGTGTGTATACCTTGTTAGACACTGTGTATACCTTGTTGGACACTGTGTGTATACCTTGTTGGACACTGTGTGTATACCTTGTTGGACACTGTGTGTATACCTTGTTGGACACTGTGTATACCTTGTTGGACACTGTGTGTATACCTTGTTGGACACTGTGTGTATACCTTGTTGGACACTGTGTGTATACCTTGTTGGACACTGTGTGTATACCTTGTTGGACACTGTGTGTATACCTTGTTGGACACTGTGTGTATACCTTGTCGGACACTGGTTGTGTAAATATAAGGTGTTTACACAAGGTTGACGACACTTGAGTGACCTCGAGGCTAGAGCAATCATTGTCAAGACTCCGCCGTGTGATGTTAAAATTACGTTGAGAAGCAATCATAGCAGACTCCACCATGATGTACACACACACACACACACACACACACATACACACACACGGGGTCAAAAGCTATGAATCGACCCCCTGCAACCACAAATAGGTGAGCACACACCTTGTTCTGAACACCACAGCATCAGTTTTCAAACAATATTTATGTTGCAACATTATCATGTTGCAACATTATCATGTTGCAACACTCTTGTATGTAAGTGTCATCTTGGTGCTCAACAACTCTCCGCTGTCTAGGATGATAAATGAACTGTAGGTACTCCAGGTATCTTTAGTAACTGGTATCACCACATAACAAGTATCACCATAAAACAGGTACCACCACAAAACAGGTACCACC